>JABASM010000681.1:0-19847 GCA_019776545.1 Brachystomella parvula
GGTTCCCAATAGTTCCAAGCCTTCCGACACCCCCCACCCCCAAAATTGGAACGTAGATTATGAACAGCCCCAAAAGGAAAAAATGAACAAAAGAGAAGAGAAAGAGGGGTACTAGATATTTTTGTCAGCTTCCGAAGAAGACGGACGCTTAGGCAAATGCCCGATAAGGGCATCGTAAATATGCTAGTACAGTGCAACGAGTGCAGCATTTTTGCATTTTGATATTTCTCGTTTCGGGCTTCACTGTCACAGGATTGGGTCAACGCGGCCAACGAGGCCAACCCAGCCGAAATTAGGAAAATAATTTCCGCCGTTTAAAAAGGTTTGCCATTTCCACGGCGACAGACAAGAACAACCTCGGGACAATTTGGATAGTATTTCAATTTCAATCTTAGGACTTAGTTTTTTAGGCTTTGATAATCTTTAGAAGCGCGTGTACGAAAGCTATAAGGCATAGGTTAATGATAAGATGGAGTTTTTCAAAGGTGTAGGATACCACCCAGCGCATGCTCAACCTGGAAATTGCAATTGTAAGCACTGCCGGACGGAAAGAGAAGTTTTTAAGAATCTTGATACTTCGGATTTGGCATTCCAGCCACCCAGGCCGCCAAACTACCCTCATCGTTTCCTCCCACCCTCTAAATTGGGTTTCTACGACTCTCATTTCCCATATTCCCATCATGGAGGTGGCGGATTCCTTTCAGGAGTGAAAACTTATGCCGTGTCCAGCGGGAATCGAGCGAATCCCCTTAGACCAATCCCAGAAGAGGAAGAAGATGAGGAAGGGTCTTCCGATAAGAGCACAAGGGTCGATGAGATCCTAGGGAGGCTGAATTACCTCTCATCAAAAAATGGACTTGGCTTCTATGACTTAATGAAAAGCCTTCAAGAAGACGCACTGGGTGAGAGGCATGCTAATTCTGAGAGGAAATTACAGGAAGAGGCAGCAGTTGCCGCTGCAATCGCTAATGCTCAGGATCCGCTCCTTGATTTCAATGCTGAGCATAGAGATGAATCCCAAGTCTCCTATCTTCAAGAGTACTCACATGACTTTTCTGACAGTCAAGGCCATATTCCGAGTCAAGTTGAGGAAATACTGATGGACGCTGGGCACGATACGCCCCACCCCCGCTCTTATCCAACCAAACCCCGTTCGAATTCCGCATACTCAATCTCAATCCCACCCCCTCTCCAGTACCAAGAAAGACTCTCCCGACCACCCTGTGTTTTTCAAGAAACGTATGAATCAGACTCGGATTGCTCTACTACAGAAACGTTCCCACCCACCCCATCAAGATCCCAATCTCAAGTTTTTAATAAAAATTTCAGTCCGATTCAAGAAATGCACAGTGAGGCCCAAGGACTGGAAGAATTGAACACACTCACGCGCCTTGCACCATTGACTTCCCCTAGAATTCAACGACCTGGAACACCTGTAGTGGCAGTGGATCCATCCGACACGCGTCAAATGTACGACTACTACCGGCGTCAAGTACTCAAGTCTGCTGGGAAGGGCTCTAGCTACAAATCCTCCAATTAAAACCACCAAATTAAGTATATGGCAAAATTGAATTTTTAAAGACTGTCCGGTAATTATTGTCCTCTTTTTATTAAGTTAAATATTGCCTCAACAGGAATGAATTCCACGGGAGAAATTTTTTACGGATTACTTACTATATACTCTAAATTATTCATGTAAAATTGCATACGGAGAGGTTCAGCCTGTAGAAAACGGCGACCAGGAAGCCCAGTACCTAGGCCCAATACTTAAAATTCCAGCCAAAAAGAAAAAAAAAATTATGGACAACGCTTTACAAGGTGAGGGCTACATGAAACAGCTAAAATGGAGATGAACCGAAAAAATTCTAAAGCTTTCGCATTCTTTTTTTCAACCTGGAATTCTGGTCAGCCGATCTCTTTGGGCTTTCTGGTTCTCATTTTCTAATGGGTTAACTTATCCGTATGTTTTTTATGAACAATCTAAAGTATATTTTACTACATGAAAAATTGCTCCCCTGGAATTCATTTCTGTTGAGGCGAATTCGGCTTAGAAAAAAAAGAACAATAATTACCGGACTGTCTTTATGTAATAGAGCCACGATGACTTAAAGTGTTCTCTTGTTTTTGCTTACAGTTCCTGTTAAATCGAATACAAAAATATTGAGACATCTTTTCGAGCATCCAAATTGAAAAGCACCCATAGGATTTAATTCACTAAAAATAATCGAGGAATAAAAATTCGCAACAGTAATCCTGAGCTGGTGCCTGCCTGTCCGAACAAACCTAAAGGGGTTTTTATGGATCTTTTTTGCACAAAAGCAAAAGCTTCGGATTTTTTGCAGTATTTTTTGCTCAGACTACTTGTTCTTGGCGTTCTTTTGCTTCTTCCAGACGGGGGAGCCTGACATCTATGCTCACTTTCTTGAAATGGAATTGTTTACAAATTGAAAACTGCGAATCTGTCTGGCAAAAACACGAGTGAATTCTGATTGGGTAAGGTAAGGGATTTCGGGGATTTCGGCGAGTCTCGCCTCCTTGTTTTTGTTTTTATCAGTTTCTGTCTGGAAGAAGGAAGTCAAAACTGCGTAGAAGAGAAACTGGGTTAGTCGTGACACGGTCACCGTATCGTGCTCAAAACAATTGATTCCCATTGATTACTGATCAACTCCAGCGTTAAAATCATTCATTTTATTGAATTTGACAAAGTTAAAAGAATTGACTCATCCTAACAGAAAATTAGGAGGTCACGGACTGACCCTTCATATTGCAGGATTTTGGTAAGATATAAAGCTTATCTAATCTCCCTCTACTAGAGACAGACCCTGACCAACATTAATTCCGTCATTGCGCCATATCTGAGATTATGACAGTTATCTGTCTTATAATTTCAGAACTGCGAGGACTATAAGCGATTTGGAAGGTGCGGACAGACCCAACGGCACCACTATGAAGACGATAAATAATGCTGGAGTAGTAAAGCTCATTCAGCCTCCGGCTGCGACGAAGTTTAAGCTCCTCAGGCATACTGGGAAAAATCTTCAGGCCCTTAAGCGTGGACAGTTTGTGACACTGTTTCCCGTGTCATCTGCCTTTACGATACCAGCCGCTCCAGCAGTCACAACTCGTCGCGGGGGTAAAGATTTACCTATACGTAAGATTTGTCTTGATGCAATTAACAGTCCGCTTTAATCTTTTCGGGTCCGCTCGTACTAATGCCTTATAATCAGCTTCCTAATTGTCTTTATTGTACTATGCATGTACAAGGCTAGAGTATGGCAGTCTTTGTTGCCTTTGTTTCTTAAAATTCAGGGTCGGTAGGTGCTTGAGGGAAAGGATAGAGATTTCTCTGAAGAAATCAAGGTTCTTCGGTCAGCGGATGCTTAGAATTAATTCAGCGATAAGATACTGAGAAGCATATTATTTGAAATTCAAGTTCAATATTCATGTATTCCATTTGATTGTAGGTTGGGCTCCTCTATTTATCAGGCAATTGAGAATCGCTAGGAAGGAGGTATGAAGGGGTAATTAAGTCCAGCGCACGCTATTACACTACGAGAAGTGAACTGGATGAGACTAGTTTAAATCTCTTCTTCCTCAGCGTAATTGAGGTGGGGGCGTGGCTTGAGCAGCGTGAGAAGAGTAAGTTAGTTGGAGTGCTGTTGCTGTGGAGTTGAGATTGATTGGGACTAGGCGATAGGGTGTACGAGGACGTATGAGTTTTCTTAAATTCATTCGCATCTACACGGAGCTCTAGTCAAGTCATATGCGCCTTTTCTCCATTGCTAAGTGGCAGCTCAAGTTTACCAAGTTTTTAATTTCACTGCAGTGCTTCCTTCCTGTTCAGTTGTAAAACAGATCTTCAAGAGCTCGTATCAAATCATTCCGGTTTTTGGAAAGTCACACATAGACAAGAGTGGCATTTGATATTTTTTCGGAAGCAGAGAAAAAAGAAGAGATACAACCGGATTCAAGTTTTCAGAAAGTTCTATTTTTCTCATTGTTATCAAGACAATACATCTACTGTGTATGTAAATTCTTTTATTTCATTGGTCCAAAGGTCGAAGTTCCATTATTTGTCATACTTAATTTATCCCTCACTTGCACATTCTCCATCAAAATCAGCTTCACCATGAAGTTCAGGAAATCTTCATTCGCGAGATTTCAACAACAGGAGCAACAGTTTTTTTTCCATCAGGAACAGGCTCAGTTCTACCAACCCAATAATTCCTATAACCTTAACAGTTACCCAAACTATGCAAATACTCAGACGTCACCAAACATCCCAATTGACGAAATCACCTGGGATAAATTTCAGTGGCCCAGTAGTAAAACAATTACAGCAGCAATTCCATCAAGGCAGTTGAGACCAATTAGCTCAGGTTTGAACTTATTTTCAAAATTCCGATATCGTCGTAGTAGAATTATTAGAAATTACGATACAGATACTCTTTAGAATAGTTTCGGACTTTGGGCTTAGAAACTTCTTTTCCTAATCTGTAGGAAGCTTGGGACACTTACGCTGTTTCAACATCTTTGTTTTGTTCGAATCCGGGTGGCGTTGTGTAAAAAGCTGGTATTAGGGGAAGACTGGAGTAGCGGGTTTCCAGAGGTTGCTGCTATTAAATTGCAGAAAACAGGTTGTCGAGAATGTAACTTCTATTAAACCGGAAATTAGAGAATTCTGAAAAGTGTCGAATAATGGGTGTTTCGTGGTCTCAGAGCACCAATTAGCCCCTAGAAAGAGGGTAAGGTGTTATTTTTCTGAACATTAATTCTAATTGACCAATTCTGAGATCGACGGTTGCTCCAATTACTTTTTATATTTTCATTACGTTTGGCTAATTAGACCCCGGCTAGAATAGATTGAAGTGCGCAATTAATGGCACTGGAGAAAGTACATATACATAGTCTTTTTAAAAGCCTAGAAAATGAGTCCTTTCTCCTTGGTTTCTCGTTAGGTCATCTTCATCATTTTTATTGAGGGGGGGGGGGGCTGCTTCCTCAATGCAATGGTCGTTCTTTCGATATTGGCTAATTTGTTATTATGCTAAAGGCAAAACTGCAGAGCTTTTCACTTGACTCTCTCTCATTTTCAATCAACAACAAATAATTCACCTTACCTTGCTGAAAACTTCAAAACAACGATCTCCATATTTGTTTTTGTTTTTAGGGAAGGGACGATTTGGCAAGCGCCCAGCAGCGTACTCAATTGACAGCAGTCATACCGACAACTCTAATGACTCAGGACTAGAGTGTGACAATTCAAATTCAGACTCCCAGTTCTGGGGAAGCACAGAGGATCTTCGGGGAGTGGGTAGAATAGACCGCCGCCGTCACGAACCCAACGCCTGCTCGTCCGCTCGTCATGTCTCAGCTCCAGCAGCAACCAGTCATAAACGCAGTTGCTGACATCGTAAGTAACCTACTTCGTTTTTTTTAGTAATCGCTCAGCCTATTGTTTAAGTTTTTTTGGCAAGGAGGAGAGATTGGAATCAGAGAATTCAATCTCAATGTTATAGCTTCCAAATAACGATGAGTCTCAGCCAAGGTCTCAATATCTCTGTCTGGGAGTGGGTATTGTTTTCATTTCATAGGTTGTTTTCGTGAATTCAAATCCATTCATTGCTAAATTCTATTTAGATGGTGCCATAGCAGATGCCATCCCTTTTATAGTTAAAGTGGCTGTAGTAAGTGATACGTTGATTGCGGTCCCCTCTTCTGGCTTGAAAGGTCCAAGTTTTCACCAACTATCCACCACAATAGCCACGAAGTGGGAAAGGCCGGTTTGTTTTGATGATGATAGGTCCTTGTTTTGATAACTAAGAAAAACATTGCGAATGCCTGGAGTGAAATCCATTTCCTCATTTTGATCCACGTGTACTCGTACACATTTGAATTGAATTAGGATGCTTAGGTCTCTCCAACCTGTGTAAACTTGTTTTTGTTTTCGTTATTCACCTCTCTCGTCACCTACATTCTACATGCCTACATTCTACATGCATGCGTGAGGGGATGGCTGGCATGGCTTCCTTTGATAGGCAGGCGAATCCTTTATACGTGTTACACAATTGTAATTTGACCATTGTACTGTTGCCTTTTAATCAGCTTTTTATACATGATCACGTGAGTAGGACGAGCTGTTCCAGATTCTTCGTTCTCTTCAGGACAAGATGGAGATTGATGGAGAAGCTACAGTCGCAACTTCTCTTTATTCACGTTCATATGTTAGTTATGACCCTAATCCAGACATATATTTTTTGTAGTAAGTAGTGGGAGTAGGAGAGCAGTAAGCCTGATTATTGTTTTTATCCGTCTTAACCCTTCATTAATTAATTAATCTGCTTTCACGACAGCTCAGTTCCAGCAGCCCAGCGTCAGCATCAGCCCTTATGACTTGTAAACATGTTGTGGTTGCTCTGTTTTTCTCATAGTTCCTTCCTCTTCTGGTCTAGTTCTCTAATTTCTATATATAATCCTTTACTGAGTCAGTATTGCCAGCATTCCGCGAATACAATGAATTGAAGTATAACTCACGTTTTGCGTACTCTGACTTAGTTGATGTTGAGATTTGGTGAGGTTGTGCTTTTCCGCCATTTAGAAGATATTCTAGGTTTTACTAATTAGTTTTCCGACATAACCAATTTAATCACCTCAGAATAAGCTCCGAAGCAATGATCCAAGTCCTTACGTGTGCTAATTTAGAAAAAGAAATAGCGTAATTAGTAGAACTCATTTTCTCTGTACTGTGGTGACTAATTGGGAAATTTTATTTTCTTTATCAAATATTGAACAAGAATCACTAGTATTTCTTTCCATTATTCCAGCCCAATATTTATACACAGTTGATTAGGAAGTCATGGGTCACGCCTAAATGTCCATTCGCGATGAAAGCAAATGAAAACAGACCAAGGATTATTTCTGAGCTTCCCCTGTTCTAGTTCTAGTAAGACCTCAAGCCAGGTCATCTGGAAATATATATGGGTGGCGTGGATGTGGGAACTGAAGAGTTTAAAGATCAGTGTTTCTCAAGTGTCAGTGATACTGGATGTCCTTTTTTTGTATTGCTCTAGCTCTTCAGCATCTCCACGCCCAAGGCCCAAACCCACTCCAGTATCCAGTTCTCTCCATCTTCTCCAGATTAGAACGTTGTTAGTAGAGTTTACGTTATTTGCCGTTCATCTCACTAACAAATATAGAAAGAGATTAGGACAAGGGAACTAATCATTCACTTTTATCAAGAGCTAATGATTTGTTTGGTTGAGAAATTCAGGTGGCTTGTTTTTCAGCAACTCCACTAGGGCCAACTGTTATTGATTCAGTGGCTACATGTCGTCTATTCTTATTATTTGTTTGAAGTCTCATAGAGTCGGTAGCCGGGCAGATATTAGGAGACTTCGCTTAATGGAATTTTTCCGGGCTTATCCAGGAGCGACAGATAAGAGAAACGAAGGAGTCACTGTTACTTTGTCTTGAGTCAGAAGTTCGAAGAACTTTCACCTTTGTACTCTGTCTGTCCAGTTGTTTTGGTACTGACTGAGTAAATAATGACTTCCCCATATGAAAGAGTTAGGGCGATGCTCGAAAAAGTTATTTATTTATTTCAAAATAGGAAGTTTGCTTAGCCTAATATCTTAATTATATTTTATTTTAGCCAGATGATAACATTGTTTTGACCCAGGACGGGCTTGATAAGGACAAGATAGGAGATGGAAGTGATTGAGCTTGTTTTTAGACCTTGAGTGAAAAGAATATAGGTCTTGGAAATCGAGGCCCTTCGCTTTTATAAAGCTTTGTGACAGGCATAACTTCCAGCATGTAAAGTTGCTTCGCGAATAGTGCTTACTAATGCCGCAAAAAATTTTAGTCTCTATCCCCTTCATAGCTCTTCTGACCCTATGCTGAAAATAATAAGATGTGGTGATGGATGATTTACAAAGTAAGAATTTGGATCTGTCATGGTTATTCAATTACACGGAATCGCGCACTCAAAAAAAACACCTTCTTGTTTTGCATTTATACTTCCTTTCGTTCTGTCTCTCCCCACTTCGAGGTTAGTTGGACTGACGTATATTTTTTACCAAGGTGTTGCAAACAGAATTCTCGCATTATGATGCCCCTTGTCCGTGGTTAGTATTATTGGATTGGATTCTTTGTTTTGCATTAATTTGTAATGCTATGAGTGCGTAGTTGGAGTGGAAGGCCATTCAGTCGACGTCTCTTAGTGCTAGGATAGACAAACTGTGGCAAAGCCTCTGCTGATGCCTTGGCATCCAAGAATTGTAAGGAGAGGAAATAGCTAAGGAGATACTCGTGTTTCACTGCAGTAATCATATAATTAGTTAAATTTTCTTCAGATAATTGGGCAGTTTGAGCAGGTTCAGACTCTAAAAAGTTATTTAAAGGGCATCTTTGAAANGAATTGTAAGGAGAGGAAATAGCTAAGGAGATACTCGTGTTTCACTGCAGTAATCATATAATTAGTTAAATTTTCTTCAGATAATTGGGCAGTTTGAGCAGGTTCAGACTCTAAAAAGTTATTTAAAGGGCATCTTTGAAATATTGAAGAAAAATTATTGAGGCTCATGGTGCGTTTCTTTGGAAAGTATTGGCTACTCCATCTCCAAAGTTTCTGTCTCCATTTAATAGGTTTAATTTGAATATTTAACAACCCCACTGGAAATACAAAAAGGGGGCAAAATCTTCATTCGCTTCAAAGTCTCTCTTACTCGACCCTTGAGAGCTCAAATGGTAATGAAATGCTAGAATAGTTAGAGAAAAAATTATAAAAACAAAGTTCCAATCCATTGCCTAATAACTCTGAAGTAAATATAAATAAATGTAAATCTGCTCTTAATAATTTCTGGGCTAGTTCATATGGTAAGAGAGCAAATGTTCACCTTTGCCACGGTACGGTTTTTATCATATTACCACTGCCGAAAGCTCAAGTAGTTTACGGTCATTGAACTCCGAGGAAAAATATTTTTCATTAGAAGCATTAAAATTCTTAGAGCTGCTCTAACTATGCTATGACTATTAGTGGTCTTGCACTTCTACAATTCACTAATGTATATGATAAATAATTTAAATTTTTTCTTCATTCCAGAATTTATCACCAGCTGACGTTCAGAAAGTCAACTTTGTCCCCAATAACATGGTAACCCAGGTCGTCCCAATCTCAAGTGCATCTTTCGATGGGAAGAAGATGCTGGCAGATTCACCTCCAGAAAGAAAGAATATGTAAGTACCGATGGTGTGTTTCTTTCTTCGTAGTTTATGAGCATTTATCAATGGAGAGCTAATGAAGTGAAGTTGAGATTAAAGTTGCTTCACGTGGAAGATCATTAGCGCCAGCGTGCTACCCTCCAGGGATTTCCATAGCAAATACAGACTGAGATTGGCTGAGATTCAATAATGAATTCAACTACTTTTCCTCCAGCCCTCGTCTACCATTGTACAGGAAGAGCATGCCTGACTTTTGTTAATGTTGTTCTGCAGGTCACCAGACAGCACGGGTCTAGAAGGTGGTCAAGAGGAGGTAAACGTAAACAGCGGTGCAGATGTGAAAGCTTTTACTACGCCACTCACATCCGTCGCTGGAGCCAAGTACATTACGTCAGCAATTCCCTTTAAAAGACCTCGATTCGGTTTACAAACACTGGGAAGTACTGTGAGGCCGATTACAGGACTCAGACTTCGACATCAGAATCAGCCCACTGGAAATAATCTCCGCACTAGCCAGGGAAAGCGTCTCCCACCTGGAACACCGCCGACTTTGTCATCCCCTATTTCTAATACGTCACAAGATGGCACTGTCCAACTCCAGATCGTCGCTCAGCCTGAGGAGCAACACCGGGGTAAGCCAAAATAATTTCCGCTTTCAAATCAAAGATGGATGTTTATTCGTTTTTTTTTTTTGCTCTTCAGCTCGATACCAGACAGAAGGAAGCCGTGGAGCTATTAAGGATCGGAAAGGAAACGGATTTCCAGCTGTGAAGCTAGTTGGATATAACAAACCTGCAACCCTTCAGATCTTCATTGGGTCGGATCAGGGCAAAGTCAGCCCGCATATGTTCTATCAAGCCTGTAAGGTCACTGGGAAGAGCTCGACCCCTTGCGTCGAAAAGAAAGTAGAAGGAACAGTCCTTATCGAAATTGAGTTCGAACCTTCGAAGGATATGGGGATAAGGTTAGTGGACTGAAAACCTTCAGTTCTCCACTTGTATTTGTACATGCTTGAATCCCAATTTATTCCTTTTTGTTTTTCCAGCTGTGACTGTGTGGGGATTTTAAAAGAGAGAAATGTTGATGTTGAACAAAGATTTCCATTCCATCATGCAGCATCTTCACGTAAGAAGTCCACGAGATGCAGATTAATATTCAGAACAACCATCATCAATTCACAAGGCATTCCTGAAACTCTCCAAATTGCCTCATTGCCAATTCTGTGTAGTAAGTTGAATGATTTTTCTAATCAGTGGAATTTGGAACTCAAGGTATTAATTAGTAATTTCGTCTTTCAGCTCAGCCCCCAGGACAGCCAGAAATTTGTAAAAAATCTTTAACAGAATGCTTTGCAAGAGGTGGTCAGGAGTTATTTCTGATCGGGAAAAATTTTCTCAAGGATACAAAGGTCGTAGTACAGGAGGAAACTTCACAGGGAGATTTGCTATGGGAAGCTAAAGCAGAGGTACTGAAGGACTATCTGCAGCAGGTAGGAATCAGAATAATCAAATTCACGTGGATTCTCCGTGGACTAAAGGTCATGTGAGCAAGTGTGTCATGGATTGTTGTTTATTTTTTTTGTTTTTAGAATCACTTGATCTGTGTCCTCCCTCCCTACAAAGATGAGAACATTCTAAAGCCTGTGGACTGTAAGGTTGCCGTATGGTCGGGTGGTAAATTGAGTGAACCACATCACATCACTTATTTACCAAAGAATCAGAATGGTAAGATCAAACCCGATTTCTTTGATAACGCTTGGTAGTATTTTGCTTGAGTTTCTAATTAAAGGACTCGCTGCATATGATTCCACGTGTTTCAGAATTTGTTTCCCTTTTATTTCATAATCTACAAATCCATGCTTGAGCTTGACCTGGTTCGAATAAACTTGTTATTGATTTTGCTCGTCCTCCTTGACTAATGTTTCATGGCCTAATTATGAAAAGCAAATTATTCTTTTGTTCTTGCCCTTGGATTTTATTTTTTGTTCGTGGAATTATCCAGCAGCGAGTCCTTTGATAAGTGCGTATGAGTGATTATAACGTTTTCTAACTTAATTCCCTATTTTTTGGTATGCTTGAACGCGTTTTCTTTGTCAATGATCTCAAAATTTGACGTGTTTTGTTTTTTTTTGAAATTCCGAATTTTTCTCAAGTTTTGCTACAAATGCAAAAATATTACTTGATTTAATTTCTTGAGTTGGATCTTGGATTGAAATTCAGGAATTTTACCCTCTTGTACTTCTCCGGTCTAGGCATCATCTGAGCATTGGCAGGGAATGAACGGGTGACTGGGTGGATGAATGGGGTGTAAATGTTAAGATTTTTTGCTTGTAGCTAAATTTAAGGGCGATTGAAATGCAAGCCTAATTACAAACAAGTCTAAGACCAGTGTATTAACGCTAATATTTCCAAACCATGTAAAAATTTCATTTTACAAATGCATTTATATGTAAATACTGCATCTATATGTATAAAATAATTTTATGTCAAGTCGAATAATTTTTAAAATGTTTAGTTTCATGTTTTATGTAACATACAACAAAGAAATTTCGATGGAAACACTGGTCTTGACCTGCAAATGTGGCAATACTCCATTCGAACAGATTTTTGTCCTCTTATTTTTTTTTTTCTTATTTTGAAAATATTAAGGATTTTATTTTAAAGTTAATGAATACTGGTGAGTGGAGTATGAAGCATCAGGTGAGCAGCATCAGATCTGAGTTGGGAATCTGAGCTGAGAATTGACTTTGCCTTTCTTTGCCCTTAGCGACATAAAGTTTCACTCGAAAATGAGATGTAGTTCAGCTCCTCTCGTCGGCTGCCATTCAGAGGCTCATGTGCCCCTTTGGCGACCCATTGTGCCGCAGGTTCACCATCTTTACAAAACAACCTTACAATTTTCAACACGTTCAGAACAAGCAGTAATACGATACACGCACAACACACACCAAGGAACAACTCCATCTTTGCAAAAAAAAAAAAGGTTTTTCCTTTTAAATTATCTGTAACGTAAAGAACATATTTAAAGCAAACGAAAAAGGATTTGTTTTGCTGGGATGAAACCGTTCCTAAATTTTTCGATTTGATTCGTAACGTATAGCGTTAAGAAATTTTTTAATAAAATTGAAACACATTTTTACGTAATGTTAAGTGCACCAGTCACAAACAAGCACGATTAACGATTTTTAGGCAAATTAATCAAATACTTTTCTTTCTTCAAAAACTAAAGTATTAATGAATGAGCACTTTAACGAAAAATTAAAGTACACACACTACACAAACCGGGTGGGGAAGAATTTTTTGGATTTCCATTTTTAACGTAAGTTATAGAGTTGCTTTGTAAGATTCATTGAGTTGAGGAGGATAGAGTTTTCTGATTGCAGCAGTAGAATTTAACGTGTAGTTGAGAGAATTGATTGGGATGGGTAGCTTAGCTTGCAACTGAGGATTGATCTTGTTTTTCGATTTTTATGCAAAAAAATTTAAACACAAAACACCGAACATATCCACACAATCCACAAGGCAAAGAATTGTTTTGTTTTCTTACAGGGGACCCCCTCTTAGCTCCACCAATAGCTTTATCACTTTTATTCATTGGGTTATGCAAGCATGTGAATTTTTTTTAGTTTTGGTTTGAAACTTAGTTTCTTGCCATTAATACTTTTCTGTTTGATAAGCTTTTTGAAATAACGTTTGTTTTTCCAAAAAACAAGTTCGAGCAAAAATTTTCTCGAGCGACATGCTTACATAATCGTTTACAGGGTTGGCCCATTTTGCAGAGAGCTAATTTATTCACCCCGGGGTTTGTTGTTTTTTTCTAATGAAGGCTAATAGATTTTTTTTGATCATGTAGTTGTCTATGGGACGTCTGTCAGTACGTCCTGCGTGTCACCGGTTGACACACAGAATGCTCTCCAGCAACAGCAGTTGACACGTAAGTTTGACTAAGTGAATGAAAGAGATAAAATGTGCCTTCTTTAACTTGAGAAAATTTTACAGAGTCCCTGCTGACAACAGTTGATATGCCAATGAATACTGGATCGATAATGACGGCGAGTAGTGATGGTTTGATCCCTAGCTCATTCATTCGAGAAACTGGAGGTAAGTTCGAGGTTACTTGGCTACGTGAGGTCAATATCTTAGAAAGTTGGTATTAATCCCCTTCTGTTTTAATTTCAGCACTTGCTGGCCAGTTAGACCTAATCACATCTCCAACGACAACCACGAGTATGAATGCCGTGAGTACAATGGCTTATGAGAATTCTTTGCTTGCCGCTACTACCTTGGCAAATGAAGAAAGGAAGGTTGTCTCTGAGTTGCAGGAGATTCTAGATCATAGTTGTTCACAGCAAACTATGATGACTATGACTACGAATGATACGAAACCGAATACTTTGGCGCTCGGGCCAACTTCGTTCTTTGGTTTGAATCTTATGAGTAGCAGTAGTACTACTGGGATGTCTGCAATGGATGTTTCTCAACCATTTCAAGCATCAGTTACAACAGTCCCCACACCAGCGATTACCCAGCAGACAACAACATCAGCCCCTATTGCTGCCCTTATCTCAGAATTGAGTCAGCACAGTAACTCAAGTATGCATCCATTCGACTCCGCCCCCAGCGTTGTCACAACAGTTCCCCAGATGCTGGCTCTGACTCAACAGCCAGTTGATACTATTTGCCCTACAACAACGGAGTCAGTCATCAGTTGCATGACTCAGGTCTTGAAAACAGAAGCAAGTTCACCACCAGTTATTCAGACACCCTGTCAGATGACCGTGCCGCAGCAGCCACTCCAGTCCCAGGAGCCGATGCTGATCACAGGAGACCTCCCTGGGGATCAAGGACCTATTAGTGGGCTCAGTCAGCTAACTGACAACGAGCTCCTGAATTATATTAACCCGAGTTGCTTCGAACAAGGTAGTTTCTAAAACCGAGAGACAAAATTTAATTTGTTTGTTTACAAGACACTGCCCAGTACGGTCGTTAGAATAATTAGAGTAATTTTCGCCTTTGTTTTTGTTTTTAAGATGTTAAATAAGCGGAGTCTCGAAAGTGGATTCCCCTGGATTCGGAGTTATTTACGCTAGTGGGGAGGAGTTCTTCGGGATTTCGGGTTAAATGCTGAGTAGTCTAATTTATAGAATACCGTTTTGACTTGGCCACAATGTACAGATACAGGCTACTACAATGTACAGGTAAACAACGTTAAAGTCTTTGTAAATCCATTATCAGGTACGGTGTAGGTAAGGCCTCTTTAACAATGAGGTGGTCAAAGCGAGTTTTTTTGTGTGAGTGACTTTTAAATGCATTTCAGTCACGCACTTTTGAGGATAGTGTATGTGAGTAGGATTTTAGATTAAAGTTATCTAGTTTTAACCAGATTAGACGGAAAATTTTCATCCTTTTGTTGATAATGCCTCTCATTCACAGTGTTTCTTAACTGTAAAGCAATACCTATTTAATATCACTTGTTGTTTTTTTTCTTCTTTGCTATCGTATGGGGCCTTCCAACTAGACCGGAGAAAGTGTTTCACCTTTTTGGAATTCACTTGATATTTCGAAAGAATTTTTTAAACAATCTCACTTCAATTAATTTAGCTTTAATTCTGGTGCATCAATTGTTGAAAGCTTTCTGCTGAAAAAAAAAGAAATATCGGTTTCGTGAATTTTAAGAAAGGGATAAACTTTCTCCGATTCACTTAGGTTGGAATATACTGTAAAAATCCCAATTCGTTCCGCTTCTCGTTGTTAAAACACAATGGGTACAAATCTCATGTCTCTAAGATGTTCCTAATGCCTCTAGTTTTTTTATTCATATTTTTTACCAACACTTGGAAGCATGCGCTATTTCCTGCTGAAAGTATTTATATTGCGGCAGTAGAAATATTTATTTTCATTACCAACGGAACTTGTGTTCAATTCAGCATGTTAAATTATTGTAAGGGGTCAAGAGATGGCTAGCTGAGAGGCTTAATTTGTCCAACTTCCAGAAAAGGGATACTCAAGAGTAAAAAAAGGAACGTTGGACTGATTACTTTGATAACACGAAATAGCGTGTGGTTTAATAGAGACGGTGTTATTAAGTTGTACCTGGGTGGAATTAATGTGATGACTACCTGCGATGCAGTTAAGGAACAAATTGCAATGCAATCAACTTCATATTTAACGAGTAGTCATGGATATGGTCCTTAAAGAAACGATTACCTTAATCCATCGTGAAAGAAATTTCGAAAGAGTTTATCTCCTATATTTTAAAGATTATTTATTTAAGTGAAGATTGAGGGAATGGGAAAATTAATAAAATTTTAGTATTTTTTCACCTTCGCTTGAGAGACGCTACTCACTTCATTACACGCTAAAAACTGTTTTGTTCTTTTTTTATTTGGTTGTAGGAAATTATAGGTTTTTATTATTTTAATTTAATTTACTCCATAAGAAAAACTAAATTGTGTAATTTACAGCTAATTATTTTTAGGATTGACTAGTTAATCAGTTGGTTCATTTGGTTCATTTCATATTTGCTATAAGTAAAAACTCTTTTCTAAAAAATAAACAATTTAGTTGGGTTTAGAAAATGAGCGTGTTTTTTTTTTTGCTCAGAGCAAATCTTTCCAGTTTGTCCAGACATTATTCCAGTAGCGTGGAGCTGCTTGTGGATAGTTGTAGCGTTCGATGGGTGGTAGAGCTGTCCGGTTTAGTTCTGCAATGGAATTCAAGAGTTCGACTACTACTTCTGGATATTCGCTAGCTAAATTATTGTATTCGCATGGATCTGCTGAGATGTCAAAGAGGCAGGGCGTGTTGTAAGGGTCGCAGGGCACAGGGTCGAGGGGCTGTGAGCACTTGATGTCAGCTTCATCCTGCTGGTTTTTTAATTTTGTAATATTGAAAACAGTGCCTATTTGGGATAATGATCTCCCGGCTTTGCTTTGCAAAATTGTTGGGAGAAGGTCGTGTACGCTAGTTTCATCGTCTCGTCCACTTGGCCCGTACCATGAGTCCCAATGGAATTTTGCACCCAAATCCAAATTAGATACATTTCCTGGAAGAATTGAAATCCATTCATTCGTACTATGATTTTGCCTAAAGTAATTAGCACACTGTGTATAAAGTACTAATCACCTTGTAAAATTTTCCAGTTTCCACTTCGAAACGCGGAGTTGTTATACTTGTCATCAATGTTGTAAAGAAATTCCTTTCTCGCTGGACCATGATTACCTTGGAATGACCTCCATTGACTTACACCGTCAATTCCCACCAAGTTGGTATAATTGCCTCCTAAGGAAAAAGCAAATAAAAACGGCTGCTTCATTTAATTGCTTTACTCACCAGCAGCTTCAACTAATGAAGGCAGCCAATCCTCGACGTGCATTAAATCCGAGGAGACACGCTGAGGTAGGAAGGGGCTCCATATGAATCCAGCCACCCTCGTCCCACCCTCCCACAAGCTATTCTTGACCTACCAAGATTTTCGGGGTTTTAAAAAATCAAAAATTCAGTTTGTCCTGTGGTAAATTGAAAAGAAGCCGACTTACGCCACGAAGTGGCCAGTTGGACCCGTGATTGCCTCCAAACCCTTCTGGTGATCCTCCATTGTCACTAGTGAAAACTATGATGGAGTTTTCCAGTAACTCTGCCACCGACAAGGCTTCAATGACACTTCCTACGGACTCGTCCAGTTTGTCTACCATGGCTGAAACGGAAACCGACGCCTAAGCAATAGCTACTTTATTTCCAGAAGTTTAAATAATCTGACTAACCTGCATATACACGCCTAGGTAAAAATTCGATAGATTTTTCGAATTTTTGGATATTTTCCTCGGGGGCTTGAAGCGGTTGGTACTCATTTCCCGTATGAGGTGCGATGTGGTTAATCATAAGGAAGAGTGGCGTTCCCGTGGGGTGGGACTCAATTAGTCGAATAGCTTCTTGAGTATACAAGTCTGTACTAAAAGACATAGGATTCTAATTAATTCCTGGCACCCAGGATACAATAAGCTATTGGATAATTTTACTCAGCCTAACAATTGCCTATAAAAGCCCTAGGCTCCGCTTACGTATAATTTCCAAAGGCTTCATGCTCTACCTTCATGTCTCGCCTGAAATCGTATCCAAAGCCTAGCTAAAAACAAATCAAGTTCAAACAAATTCAAATAATGTTTTAGTACAGCCTGATTACCAACCTTTTCACTGTAGAAATGGTCGTAATAATCCTGTGCCCCTAACCAATTCCCATAATGAGTATCAAATCCACGGAAAGTTGGAGTGTAGACTTTCCGCGCATGCCCAAGGTGCCATTTTCCTACGAGATGAGTAGCATACCCAAGGTCCTTCAAATATTCTGGGAGGAGAATTTCGTCCAATGGGAGGCCGTCTATCATCCCACCTGTGATTACGTAATGCTGGAGTCCTGCGTGCGTGAGGAAATAAAGGAAGATGACTTATTAGCAAATAGGAAAAAGCACTGATAAACTTACGGATATGAATCGGATGCTTTCCGGTCATGATGGATCCCCTCGTTGGTGTACATAGCGGAGATGCGTAATAATTATTGAGTATCACTCCATTCAAGGCAAGAGCATCAATATTTGGAGTTGGAATCTGCGGAGATCCATGAAAACTAAAATCGTTCCAGCCCTGCAGAATTATTAACGAAGATGATTTTTATTTAAATCTTGCAAATCCCCGTTTTCGGAAGTCTTGCTGTATAATTCAATGAAAAAAATTAATAAATGAAACCAAATGGCACTTACAGCGTCATCCGCTACGATGAAAATTATATTCGGTTTACTGCTGCAGGATTTTGACGAAATGCAGCTATTGCTGATTAAATAACTTAACCAGCAGAGTATTAAAGTAACAAATTTCATGATGCTGTAAATTACGATTAATTTGAAAACCACTTCACGATTTCAAATCGTTTGAAAACTAAAATATGCCTGAGTTCTTGCGTGAAAATTAATTTTACAGTTTAGCCTCCTATCAGTTCAACTTGGCCTAACTAAAAGTTAATGAGAAGATAATGAAGTTCTGTGGTCCAGCCAAGTGAATTTCTTCAGTTTGAAAGCTTCTTCCCTCAATTTTGAGTGTAAGCCACTGGGAGCTTGACCTGATTATACTTTTGGTCTAAATGCCCCATGCACATTATGGTGACATCCTTTTACATATTTCATACACCATTATTTCCATTTATACAAATGGAAATGCTTGTGAAATTGTTACACAATTCATAGATGATTTGTTTTCTTTGAGAATTTCGAACAGATGGATGACTTTCATTCAGGAAACCGTCCGTGTATTAAGCGAATTCAGGAAATCGAGTTTAATATTAAAGTGTATTGGAATCAGGTGAAAATTGAAATTAGTTTCGCATACTCGATGCTTCTGGAGCATCGGAAGCCGGATGATAACAATGACAGCATACGGTAAACAGATTTTGATGACAAGCCGCTTTCTTTCTCTTTCTACTGGAACACCTGATGACCTAAAACTAGGAAAAAGGATAACAATTTCTGTTCATAATCTTTTCTTATCAGGAAAATGAAAAATCAGGTCTTTTATTTTATGCCTGTGCTTCTCTCATGCTCCTGCCGTGGTCAGATCCACGCAGATACTCTGATCGTTTCAATGGAGCATTTTTAAAGCACACCCGTTTTCCGAAACGAAAATTCTGCTGGCGTAGAAATCCATCGGGAAATCGGGAATCGTAATGTTTTTAGTCCTGTAGTATTTTTTCAAGTTTTTCTTTGCTTAGGGCTTAAGAGTTGACATCACCAGTTAAGAAAAAAATTAAGATTCCCGATTGGGAAAGCAGGATGGATTTCTACGCCGGCAGATTTTTCTCATAAGGCGTCCAAAGGGGTTTTACAAGCCTCCGGGTTCAATCGAGCAAAAACGCAAATTGTTTCTCAAAATGGATTGACAGCGAACCCTATCTATAAAATTTAGCGTAGAATACGATGGTGTCCTTGTTTGCGGATGAATAAAAAGCATTTAAAAGGCAATTTAAGTTGGGACAATTTTTATTGACCACCCGTTATTAGGATTGACTAGTTAATCAGTTGGTTCATTTGCTATAACTAAAATTTTTGTTTTTAATAAACAGTTAGAGATGATCCATACCCATATTATTATCATGATACCTGGCGATTTTCAGATTTTTATGGAAGCTCGCCTTAAAGTTATTGCAGTTTCAAAATCGGGTAAAATCCTAGGCCCAGCCCTGTATACCTCAAGCGAAAAATCGGAGAATCCCACGCTATTGTGGTTAATAACTTAATAACAAAAATAACTAAATCTGATTTGCTGATTTTCAATGATTTTGGCAATGATGATGAGTTGTTAGGTTGTTATGTTGACAAAAAAGTACCACCCACAAAATAAAGCAAAGGAGTTCTAGGCATGATGACCCACCCACAAATTAGATTCACCCTGATACATGGATGACCCCTTAGTTGGGTGTAGAAAATGAGTGTTTTTCTTGCCTAGAGCAAATCTTTCCAGTTTGTCCAGACATAATTCCAGTAGCGTGGAGCTGCTTCAGGATAATTGTAGGGCTCGATGGGTGGCAGAGCTGTCCGGTTTAATTCTGCAATGGAATTCAAGAGTTCGGCTACTACTTCT
>JABASM010000682.1:0-19823 GCA_019776545.1 Brachystomella parvula
AAGCAAGAAGTACACTGAGAACTGGGATCACCATTTTTGAGTTTTTCTTGTTATTTTCAAACATTCGAGTTATGACATAACCTGTTAAATGCCTGTTATTTGGGTTGTCAAGGAACCTTGCGTGAAGCTAATAATCTGATGTTAAATGTGGCCATGCTGAAAAGTATTGTTGATTCTTGTATAAAAATTTTGAAAGCATTCCGCCATCTCTCCATCATTTTTTTTGTTATTTTTTCAAAATCTCGGCTTTTGAGGTCAAATTTTTTTATTTGATAAATCAGTCCTAGCGTCTGATTACTTGTGAGGGACTTTGGACCCGGTATCGAAATTCTTTGGACACGCTGTATATGAGACGGTAAAGACATCTATACACGACTTCTGCTACGAGCCAAAATGGCATTTTAAAAAACAACTTCATCGTTAATTTTTTTTCCAGTTTTATTTTTTCACCGAATTCCTTCTCCTGCACTTGACCTGATTGACTGAAATAATTTCTTACAATTTTTCTCTTGAGAGAGAATAATACACCAGGTGTTTATTTAAAAGAGAACAATTATTAGAAACAGCAGTAAAAAGAACCGAGGAATAAAACTCTCCTCCTCGAGATCTTGGAAGTTGAAAATGAAAGTGAGATAAAGGAGGAAGTAAGTAAAACTGCCGGGGTCTGAGAATAAAAGAAATACTTGCAGGGTAAGTATCCTGAATGTATGGTAAATACTATAATTTATACTTTTAAATAATTCTAGAGCATAAATATATCTCTTGTCAAGGAAAAAAATTAAAAAGTTTAAAGAACGTTTAGCTAATTTCTTCTAGACAGAAGTACCCCGACATTCTAGTATACGGTAAAAGTTGATATAAGAAACAAAAACAAGCACAGATGAAATAGGCTGAGCCTAATAATCAACGGAAAGAAATTATAGGAAATCTAGGCAATTAAAGAAACTCGGAGAAAAATTCAATATATTGACATTTTAACAACAACCGAGAGTCTCCTTAACTTATATTTCTGAATATTGCACCATATGACTCAATGAGAGCACTGGAAAGGGAGGTGCGGCCATATGTACACTCTCCGCCTCCTTTGCCTATGGACTTGGTGACGGTAATCAAGAGTTAGGAACAAAAACAATCTGTCCCATAATACAACTGGTAATTACAGATAAGTAAATTAAGACGTTTTAAACTCTGAGAACCTTGTGGTTTTTCGGTGACGTAAATTAGAAATAATAGTTAACAATCATACAGAGGCCTAAGGGAGGTTTGTGTTGTTGCTGAGATTTCAGATGCTCTCCCCGATCGGGAGCATCCTTGACATTCGGAGGACCATTCCAAACTGCGGAAAAGCAAGGAAAAATGAGTTTTTAACTTTACTTTCATATGGCTTTTTCTCACCATGAAGTTCCAGAGCTGCCTAGCCGTGTCAGACCGAAACATTATGGCACGCCAGAAGAGGAGAATGAGGAAAAATTGAGTAAATTTGTGAACCCAGTACATTCTGAAAAAAAGGTACTTAGGTTAATTTGAAGCATGAGTCCTTATGCCATCCAGGAAAAGGAAAGCGCTTACTTTCTCATATGCTTCCGGGCAGCTGGTAGAGTACTTATGTCTTCCTTTAGTACATACTTC
Source organism: Brachystomella parvula (assembly GCA_019776545.1). Lineage (NCBI taxonomy): Eukaryota > Metazoa > Arthropoda > Collembola > Poduromorpha > Brachystomellidae > Brachystomella > Brachystomella parvula. Next base: position 1,630 of record JABASM010000682.1, read on the forward strand.
CTCATTCCAAGGCAATACTTTCCGATGTAATTTGGCCAATTAACTTCCTTGACGTTAAAATTGAAGAGTTTTTGATCTTCGAGGGACATGCGGGTGTATAGCTCTGCCATATTATCAGTTGAGAACTTCCATTGATGAGTAGTGAAAAACTGTAGTGAGGTTGTGGCTTTTGTTAATTTTTGATAAATCTTGAGCATTCTAATAGGAAAAAAGGGATGATTGAGTTAGGAGGAAATCGATATTTGAATTTTGATTTTGAATAGTAGGGCTTCATACATGGGTTTCTTTCCTGTGATACGAGCCACAACATCGACCAAGTAGGCTGGAAGGTAGTGGACAAAAAAGTCATTGATGTTGTTCCATGCCGGATTCGACTTGAATGATCCACCGGGATACCAAATAACGTCATTGAGAGGATTGGTGATGAGGTGTGCGTATCCCCAACGTTCTAGGTCACCCCACAACAACGGATTCTGATCCCCAGAACAACAATTGTAAACACTGATACCATTTGGCCTGAAAATATTCACAATTATTTAGTGGAATTCGTTTAGAGGAAACATACGGAATATCTTACCTTGCACTGGCAGTGTACCACGCAGCAGCTAGGATGAGATTAACAGGAAAATCCAGTGGAATCAAATCAGCAACTTTTGACCGATGACATAAGAGTGTGCGAAGGATTCCCTTTCCACATGCAGCAATGAGCCCGGTTGGTCCGTTCACATTGTCAACCCATCCGGCAACAGGTTCTTTCCAAGTTGCAGTAACTACTCAAGAAAAGTAATGAAAAAATGCATCTGGCCTGAGACCATCAGAGATCACTTACCAATTGACGGGCGAACAATACAGATTGGTAGGACTCCACTCTCCTCACTTAGAATATGCTCCGCTAGGGCCTTCGTGTAGGTATACGTATTTGGCTTGTTCCCAATCAACCTATTTGAAAATAAAATTCTAATCACTTTTACCAAAGGCGGAAATATTATTAAACTGACTCTGGAGTGATCGTGTTGACGATATCATCATTCATCCATTCGACGCTCTGAACCAATTTGTTCGGATCTGCAGGAGGAGGATAAATCATTTCCCCGATTTCATCTCGCTCACAGTTAGCATATGCGGTAGACACATGTACCAAGGACTGTCAAATGAAAATGATAAAAGTCACTTATCAGTTAATACGCAAACTGAAGTCAACCTCATTGCTTTAATCATTATTAGTCATAAAACAAAAATACTTACAACAAGATTTTTCATCCGCTTGCAGAGTTCGATCAGTCGCTTCGTCCCATTTACATTCACGTTGATGGATAATTTGAGTTTCTCGTCAAACTTAACAGTGGCTGCAGAATGGATGACCACTGAGACTTCTTTGGCGAGCGTCGCCTGATCCTCCTCACTGATTCCTAGTTCTGACAGTGTAATATCACCAGCAATCGGAATGATTTTACTCAGAATTTGTGGGTTATCCGATCGCACAGTATCAAAGAGCTGAAAATCAAAAATTCATGTTCAGATTTAACGAATTAATGGCTTCAATACACGCTGTCCCAACCCAATTGAGGCCCAGAAGTAACGGGAAACCGACAATTGGGACTAACGGAGCTTATGCTTCTGGAGTTGGGAGGCCGGCTTCCAGAGGAGGCCTACAAGCCGAAAAAAGATTGAGTCTTATGAAAAAATTAGACCTTGAAACTGCTCAGACATGACTGTAACCCCAAGCTTTACAGAATGAACGCTTAAATTAGAGGTTTAAGTGGTTTCTTCACCTCTTTTCCCTCAATTTTCACATAGCGGGACTGACTAAGAGTCCAATCTTTTGACAGTTGTAGATCAATCTTTTATCATCTTGTAGGTTGTCTCTTCAGGCAGGCACCCGCTAAACTGGACTAACCGGTTCCAGAAGTAAACTACCACCTTCACCACGTTCCGCTGAGTGAAGCTGGATGAATAAAAAAAAATATTTGTTTACTTACTGAGTTGTCGAGCAATTCTGTCAGTCTGTCCTTGACATCTGACCCTGATTTGGGACGAATAAGGATGTAGACGTTTTTGACTGTTGGACATGTCCGGAGGAGCTTCTCAACGGTAGCTTTACCGACGAAGCCCGTAGCCCCAGTAATGAAGACAGAGCGATTAGTGAAGAACCGGACGATGTCAGAGGTGGTGGACTCCATGGTGGTGGTGGTATTGTTCACAGTGGACGAGATGGTTGGGGTCCACTCTGGAGCTCCGTTCCAGATACTACCCTTCCGTCCTTCCCAGTGAGCTTCAGAGAAATGACCGAAAGAAAGAAGTTAATTAACATTAGAGACTGACCTTCGTTAAAATGAAGAAGTTAATCTCCGTAAACAAGACCTACTCCTAGGAAGTTTAAAGTTGGACTCACTCGATCAGTCACTAGACCCGGACCGCTATCCTCTTTGCCGAAAAATGAGGAAACCGACACGGAGAGGAGCGGACACGAGATAAAGATAACTGTAAAACAGCGGAAAGGATAGACAAAACTCAACCCACATGAGGGGAAGACTCAATTTTTATCTCCTGTCAAATTCCATTTCATTTTACAGACTCCCTCGAAAAACCCCTAACGTCTGGAAACTTTTCAAACGAAAATAGCATTTTCTTGATTTACCATTGATTCTTGACCCTTAATTGACTTTTCCTGACGCAAGTCGAACAAAAAGATATTTTAAGACGATTTTAAAAGGGTCCTGCTCCTTGACCTTCCTTATTTTTCTTTCCTGCTTATCGATTTTCAAAAATGTTTATTGTAGGAAATTCATTCCGTTTCTGACGATGTCAAGGAATCGCCATTCTGACCATGTCTAGGAATCGAGTTTCGGACGATGTTTAGAAATCGCAATTCTGACGATGTTCAGAAATCGCAATTCTGACAATGTTTAGAAATCCCAATTCTGACCAAGTCTAGCAATCGCAATTCGGACGATGTTTAGAAATCGCAATTTTGAGTCAAGAAGTCTATGAAATTCGAGTACGAAACATCAGCGTCCGAAGCCGGTAAACCGGTAAAGAAACACAGCTCCATGTAACCTGAGAAATGGTGAAATTCTAATTAAGTGACCGCGACTTTTACCAACCAAGACCAATGCAATGCAATTGTAACTCCCATTAGAAAACTTTCTCCAGGGTCACTTAGTTACAGGGTGTCTAAAATTAATTTCCTCAATGAAAGTTTTTCACTTTTTTAAAATTCAAAAAACCGATATTTCTGATTATTGCTTTTTAGCAGGACGACATCAGCAATCGATGGGCTAAGGTTTAAGCTAAATTAATTGAAGTTAAATTGTTTAAAAAATTTTCTCGAAATATCGATTGAGTGAATTTCAAAAAAGTGAACAACTTTCACTGAGGAAATTAACTTTAGACACCCTGTATAATTGCCCAATAAGTGATCTTCATACGAACTAGGCTCAGAAAACATGGATGCCATACGAGCATTACTCTGCACCTGAGTAATTGTTGCCTCTCTAGGCTATTAGAAATCGCCTTTCGCATCAGATAATCCGAAATCCCAGGTTTTGCCGTGCCTGTCGGATTAAATGAATGAAATTAAATGAAAAGGTCCAATTTCTGGAGCAATTCGGAGTAGGCTAATGAAATGGTGTAGAGGCAGCCCAGAAGGCTTAAAGCTTTCCCTTGAACCTGTGAGACTTTTGAGAGTATTTTCTCCTCACGAGGTAGTCTCTTTTCACTGAAAGTCCAGAGGGATAGTATTGATTCACTTATAATATTGATCTTTCTCATCAGAGCATACGGGAAAGTGAAACCGGGGATCCGCTGATAAACTTTAGTAGTAGTCTGTTCCATAGAAAATTCGGGGGTTTCCACCGGCCGTGGGAGGTGGGACGGCGTGGAAGCGATGGAAAAGCGGCATCCTTACTTTCTCAGGATCATACCATACTTCCGCCGACGAATCAAATCCCGACGAAGAGACGCGGAGAAAACAAAAGAAAAGCAGACTAATACTTTCTCCCCAGAACTTTCTCTCCTTTCCTTCATCTTTCACTTACCGCAGTAAGTAAGAATAAGTGGAAGATGAGTCATACTCATGGTCATTTCTTCTTTCACGCTAATTCCTCAAATATTCCTTGGGCCCCTTTCCGAGAGAACGTGGCTAATGGCTAATAACTAATAAATTCAGGAAAATTATTCTTCCCCGCAATTTCCAGAAATTTACCAATGAGGGGAAACTTCTTTTTTTCTAATTCTCATACTTAATTCCACAAGCCATGAAAGAAAGAGAAAAAAAATTTGAATCTTTGGTTATTAAAATGAACAGGAGCATTATTTTTTGACATAAATTCCCACGCTTGTATGATCAAAAGGCTCGCTGTTCTACAAACAAGCCACTTAGAAATTTTCCACACAGAAAAATCGCTCAAAAATATAATTGGATTTGACGCTCTCTTCAACCAACCCACACGTGCCACAAATTTGTTAGGCTGGTACAATATGGCCTCAGATCTCTCTCTCAGATTCTTATTTTATTAAAATTTCTTTCCAGGAAGGAAAGAAAACTACACATATACTTTCCCTATTATCTATCTTCAGCTTTATATTTTTTTCTCGGTTGCATCATTCTGTTACAACTGCAAAGTAGATTTAAAAAATTCATTTATCTCCCGTTCCATTACTCTGGCTCACCCAGATTATGAGCTGCTCGCTCAAAACCTGTTGGGGTGTGTGCTTGGGCCGTGTAGCATTTTCAGCAAAACAAGGTCAATAATCAGTAATAGCGACCTACCCTGCTACAGGTAGTAACTTTCCCTTTCATTCTCAAACGCAAACCCCTCATCAGCAAAGATCACCTGGGGGATAAAAGAGAGTTTCTGATTTACAGTTAAGGAAATTGACCCCAAGAATGGACAGCAGGTAAATTTTACTAATTTCCAGGCGACCTAACCGTATGGAATTTGCAAAGCTTTTTATTTCCCATTAGTACGTACTGCACTATACTGGGAAAATTTCTTGAAAAGCGAATGATTTCTGTGGAATTGCATTTCATTACATGAAGCTGTAAGAAAACGTGGTTTCTAAAAAATTGAGACTGGCGCTTCCAACTTTTCCCCACTAAATCATACTATGGTATCAGCGATGAATGAGTCCAGGTGCAAGAAAAATGAAAGAGTTAAATAATGCAGAATTAATTAACTTTACTCGCGATTTGATTAATCTAAAAGCTTTATAATGAAAAAAATCAAGAGTATGAATGGGGTTATTTCTAACTAATATAAATGGATTTCGTTGCCCGAATTATATAGTCCTCACGGACGCTTCTCTCAATTTCGTCCTATGATAAACTGCTTCATTCACTATGTAAAAAATCCCTTTCAGACTCCTCAATGGGAATTCTAACTTGGATCTGATGGAATTATAGAATTAGAGTTTAGTCTCTCACCTCATTGATGAAAAAAATTTCGCTTTGATTTAATTCATCAACACATTATCTAATTTTTTTTTTCAAAGATATTTTTCCCCATTGCCGGATTAATTTTTAAATGCGTCAGTTATAGTTCACTCTCATTCTAACCTATATGTTACGTAATGGGAAAAAGGTGCCTGAAAAAGAATACTGCCTTCCAAACTAATAAACTTTGGATTTCTAGGAATTCACCCAATTTTAGAGAACCTGGAATACTGTCTTCGTTGAAATAATAAAGAGCTCAAATCGATTTTTGACAAATCAATACTTTGAAAATCAAGCTGTTAGAATTATCTTTTGGGGGATTCAGGAATAAATTGATTTACGTTTACTACTCTTAATCAATTGAACTAAACCAGAAGAAATATATAGATTAACACTTTTGCAGCAAAGGGCGCGTCTTTTTTTTTTTTTGATTTTTGGCTGCTATATTTTAAAAAATGAGTGCCTAAGAATCATTGAGTAGTTCATGAATTTTACATAAATTTTAGGCTTTCTAAATTGTATCTTCGCCCATACGCTTTCTCTGAGTATATTACGCCTTCTGCTATGGCACTATTTCCTCAAACATTTTTTCCGTACGTCGACTGGCATATTTTTTGTGAAAATAAAATAAAATAGGATATCATCTAATCGGAGAATATTTCAAGCTACTATTATCTCAAAGAGCTCGCCGCCCTTCGCCTGAAAAGTGGTAAATCTATGCCTTAGATATGGTTTAACTTGAAGCAAATAAATTCTGATTGGCTTACGAGTCTCCGCTGTACTACTGATAGGTGGTAAGATTTCGGGATACATGCCTCCAACCCGTATTTTCTTGACAGCGATTTGAAAAATACTTCACTAACTTTGAGAAATGAAATGAAAAGTAATAATAGTGGGAAAAAAAGTTCAGTCGATTGGGTTGCAAAGGTAAGACTTCCTCTACAATCGCAATCGACTATAGAAATGACAACTGTAGTCCATGTTAAACAGGCTTATAAAGACACATCACTTATTCATCATAAGATTCTCAGCCTCTTTTCCTACACCCCATGTCCACCTCATTACCACTTGTTGTGACATCCAGGGAATCTTCCATAAGCATCAAATCATCTCCGTCTTTAATTTTCAAATTCCCACAAGTCCCAGCATCCTGCAGCTAAATCTTAGCTTCCCAATATGCGGTTCGCCTGTAACAACACTGGAAGCCTACAAGAGGGTGGTCCAATCAACGGAGAATTAAGGCTGATGACAAAGTTTCTTGGTTATTCCAAAATCTTTTGTCACGTAACACTGTTACCTGCAGTGAAGCCTTAAACTCAGTCAATCGCAAAATTATTCGGACAAGCAGGCGTGTTAAATCCAATTGGCTACAGCTCAAGAATTGCCGACTGTTTATTAGATCTATTGGTACCACCGTTTTCAGCCAAGAACTTGACGCAAGGCTGTTTACATTAGAATTTTATTTGGGCGCATGGCGGAAGAAAACTTTAATATTAATGTCCTGGCCGCTCCAAAAACTACCCGCAGAAATTATTGAAAGGAATTTTGCTGGATGATCATTTTTATTGCCGAACTTTCGAAAACGAACTTTTTTCAGGGAAACAATTAGCAAATATATTGTATCCAAGAAAACTTTTTAACGGCAAAATTATGCGCGAAAAGCTAGGTTGAAATTCGGGTTACCTTTGCCGATTCAGTCGAATCAAAACGAATGCAAGTTTCGACCGGCCGTCACACTTGGTCCATTTGGTGTGACCTCCTGTGACTTCCGATGCGCATGATATAATTGATTTGATTTGATTTGATTTGAACCTTTATTTAATTGTCCTGTCATGAATGACAGAGACCAGTCTTACATATTTGAAGATATCTCTACAAAACAAAATTTTGTAACTGCGCATGACTATAAGCCAAGCGTGTAAATTGTAGGCAGCAGCGTCCCATCCTAGTACTAAAAAAGCAAACTTGCCCGAGTAATTTTGTGACTGGCTGTACCGGTCTATTTCAAGAACAATTTATTTATACAGTGAGCTTTGAGGAGCTTTTTTTCTTTATCATGAATGAACCTCTTGATCTCCTATGGAGTTTTGAGGAATGAGTAAAGGAGTAAACAAAGGAATACTTATAAATCTAAAAGTAACCTCAAAATAATACTCCGTAAAGTAACGGGTTCAGAACTGGATCCATAGACATGACCTGTTATTCAAGACTGAAAAAGTTCTCGTCATCAGAAAAGGGTACAGAGAGAAGAAATTCTGTAAAGGGTGTTACTTATGTCGCTTTGGTTTTAATTTTTGATGCATAGAGGGTGGTTGAGGCATGTCGAATCATTTTTGTTCCAGCGTTATTGTGTTAGGGGTTTTAGTCCGATATTTATGGAATTTGAAAATTTGGTTTTTTGGGGGGCTTTTTCCGTCAGGCTCACTTTTTTACCTCACTTTTTTTTAATTGCCAAAAAAATTGCTCCGCAAAGCTCAGTTTTCGAGCTTTTTCAGAGGCGCTTTTATCAATTTTTTTCTTTCAGGCATGGCTCATAAAACCTTCAACCGATCCTTATGAAATTTCGCATTTCATCACTTTCCTCGGCTAATAAGTTGAAAAATATAAACTGAAGGTTGGGTTGCGGAAGCAATCAAAACAACGGGGCTAAATTTTGCAAGGTGTTGAATCGCTTATGATTTATTCCTGGAAGGATAAAGTATGATGAAAACTCCGACATTTTTCAACTAAAAGTTGGTCAGCATGGTTAATGTAAAAAATATCGCACTATTAGCATTGCTGTCCACGTAATCAGTTCAAAGTTCACGAAAAAATGGTAAAGCACTTAGGAGTTAAATGCTTGAAGAAAGTCTTTTATTCGGTGTGTGGAGCAACTCGAAAATAGTGATTTGCGGAGTAATTCCTCGTCGATAAAAAAGCGAAAAAGGGTGGAGTAAAAAATTGAGCCTAGCAGGAAAAGTCTGCCGAAAAATATGTAAATCTGTTCGAATTTAATGCTCTGCTGTTTTGGATTGTACTGATGATTTTCACTTTTATAGCGACTGTGCATCAACAGTAATTTCTACAAAAATACAAGAGCAGCTGCTTTTCAGTTTTGATTTGTTCATAGAAACTATAAAACGAAAAACAGGAAATTACCAACTGGCTTCCCATAGGTTGCAGATGACTATATGCATGAATATGTTTTCTTCGAATCTGCAGATCGGTCGAGATCCATAATGTTGATTCTAATCTCCCAGATCTTCTGACCTTTCGATTTAATCTCAAAAATTTTTGCCGAGCGGGCACTACTTTGGACCACGGTGCAGGAAAAACCCAGACACGTGAAATCCTCAGATATGAATTAATTTACAAAAACAGAATGATAATTAAGTAAAATTAAAATGAAGCAGGCTTGCATAATTTGGGATGACAAGGAGGACGAGCGTGGGAAAACAATTAACCAGTAACAAGAAGCGTAGCCCAATTGCAATGCGATGTTGTCTAAAAAATTTCTGGTTTTTCCAGTATGTAATTTATCCATAATTAGCTGTGTATCGTGGCAATTAATGGACCGGAGTCTTCATTCTCTATTGACATGACGTGGGAAAACGTCGTTTCCCAAGTTCGTTTCTTCCTTCCAGTCCAGTAGGCGTGCTTAAAAATTTTTATGCGGTTTTCGTTGACAATGATGAAATTAATTTCAAAATATTTTTCAAGACCTCCAATTCACAAATGCAGTCAATATTGTGCTCAGAAAATCTGAGATATATGCGAAAAGGGCATAAACTTACCCTTCGTTGGAATAAACTTACGTAAAGCGCATTATTCGTCTGCAAGACCCCCATTCTGAGTTTAAACGGTCATTTAAATCTGAGAATTCCGGTAATTTCCATGTAAGATCCAATAGGAGTTCGGGATTTCGAAGGCCAATGCATCATAAGGCTAAAAAAATTAAAGTCATTCTAACAGAAAAATTCTGCGCTGTAAATAATCATCATAATAAATACGCAAAATAGAAATATCTCAGAATTTCTGATAAGCATATCAACACCCTTAAAAGTTTTTTGCACATTCGCATCGCCATTTGCGACCTCGTAGGAGGTACTAAACGGATTGTTGACCTTTGGTGACCCTTGGAGCGACAACAAACGCCCAGGTTTCGACCAACGGAGTTGGAGGAAAGGCGAGCAAACCATCCGCCAAGTTTCACCAAGTTCTGCCGAAATCCGGAAATCAATACTGTCTGTCGTGCCCTTTTGCAGTATTTTTCATTCGTTTAACCATTTAAATTCTTCGGTAAAATCGGGTCTCATTCGACTCTAACGCTTTTTGGTCTCGCATTGTGTGACTTATGCAAACATTATAGTAGTACGAGACATGCCGCCGGCCTTCGGCCGGACGGCATATCTCTTCAAGCCCAATGGTGCGTATTGACGCACTGGTGTGTGCAGACTTTGATTCAGCTTTAACTGCTGATGCGTCTTTCAGTTCTTTATCATGGTTGAGCGCACTTGAGAACCGCCCTGCCCATGCAAAATGTCTCCGCCGAGCAAGGCTAGGAGTTACCCTAAGAGCGCGCAAGTTACTATGCAAGCACCGGTCCTGGGATGGCAGGTCCTGCCTCACAGTTGTAAGCGCCGTTACAAAAAAAAAGTCTTGCCTACACCGAGCTTTGGCCAGCTTACGGACAGAAAATGAACTGTATCAGTTCAAAGTCATGGCAGGCCGTATTCACCTCTCCTCTGAGGCTTTAAAGGAGCTAGTTTTACAACTTACGGAACAGTTTTCCCCAATCGTTTTAAATTTAATCGGAGTTTAATTTAAAAATGTCCACGTAGAAATAATTTGAATTTTTTTTTCTAAACTTCGATTAACATTAAACTATTAAACTTTATTGGTGCATTTGGGCGTTAAGGCCAAAATCACTAACCTTAGGAAAAAGGGAAGGGCCAAGTTTGCTAAAGGAATCCTGTGCCCACCTCTCTGGTTACCTTTCTCTAAGCTAGTCTAAAACAAACTCAATGTCTTCGAAATAAATTTTTCAAAAATCGCTTCTTGAGCTTGAGAGGTGACCGAAGCTCAGTCAGTTGATTTCTCTCATCCTGTCGATCTAAAGATTCCTGTCCTTAACATACGAATTCCTATAGTTGACCTTTTTAATGTACAACATGGCTGTAAAAAGTTTCCAAACCCTAGGCTAATCATTAAATGACCTCTAACGGCCATGTTTTACAATAAAAAAAGGTCAAGTGTGGTGTATTTTTAGAATCATGACATCAAGTCCGTTCGAGTGACGTATCTCTTGGCCTGATCGGTGAAGTCATCTGACTGACCTTTGGTGACCTCTAGAGGTCAAACGAAAGTAAATTTCGAAAAATTTCATTTGAAAAAGTTGTTTACGGAGAGGTGGGATTCATCCGGCAAAATGTGCCTTCCCCCTTTCCTGTGGAAAGGTCATTGCATATGCTTCAACGATGCTATATATATGAAGACAAATCTAACGGGAATTTTTGAATCTTGACCATCAGGTCAATGCATGACTTTTTGTCAAATTTTTCTGGTATGCTGCCAGATGCTTTTTTTTTACCTTGAGATCTTAGGAGTATTGATCCTCCCCACCCATCGCCCTTTCAAAGTAGAATGCGTGAGTTAAATAAACTGGGCACAGTAGCCGCCTCCTTCTGTCATCCTCATCACAACAACAAAAAACTTCAACTTGGGGTTTTCGAATTCTTTTTCGATTTTTTCTGTTGCTACGTCCAAAAATTTTGAGACGTTCTGTTTGACAGCGAAATAGCGGAAATTATCGTGCAAAATTTTTTTGGATTAATCATGTTTATCATGCTTAAAATCGCGAGCAGAACCACATACCTAAGAAACTCTATATCCGTGTTTTGATGGGGTGGAGTCACATAAGTTTTTAAAAAAATCGCAGTTCTGCAGTTAACTTGAGTTGCGCTAATGCATCAGAATCAAAAAACTCAAGTTTTGTGTTTTTAAAATTATTTTTTTCGTTTTTTTTTTGTGCGGACCCCCATCCCATTTATGCATTATGACTTTCTCAGGGAGACGGCGATTTTATTCCATACGAAAAATTCAAGACAAAACTAATTTATTTTTTGGTGGTGGAGGAAATAAAAATGACGGCTGGTGACAATAAGCAAAAAAGCTCATATGCTTAAGAAGAAATGATAGCGTCTCTTTTTTTGCTCCTGTTTTCCCCATACGCCACTCCCATTCAGTTCATTTCTTTTAAACTCATGAATTCATTTTCACACCCATTTCGTAGACGCAGCCGATGAAAGTTTACTTTCTCTATGTATATGCTTGACCTGCAGTCATGAGTGGAGTGCGGGTTGGAAATTACTCTTTCCCCGATCTCGTGGTGAGCCCCGCTTTTTCCTCACTGCAAGAGGATGCTACAGGGTGGTTATAATTACTTAGAACCGATTTTCTCTCAACCTATTGCAACTCTCATCAGAAAAATTTCTCCGGTTCTAAGTAAGTATAATCACCCTGTATGGCTTCACCACAGCTGTTTTTTGTTTATTTACCTTAAGAAATTAGGAGGATTGATTACCCGGAGAAACTGTGAATTTTATGAATAAACTGGAAACCTCAAGCATAAATCTATTATTAATTCAAAGCTTTAATTTAGTATTTGAATTCAGCCTGCAGCATACATCGTCAGCATTGGATCAGGTTTATGTCTTTCTAAAACAAAGTGTAGAAATAAGAATAAAATAATGAAAAACTTACTAATAAAGAAACAAGCTCATCCACATTTCCTTTTCAAGAAAAAGGTCGATTTGGATTCTTCTTACGGCTGATGACCCAGCCGTAACACTCATCTGTGAAAGGAAAACTGCACAGCAAAAAAACATGAAAACAGAGTGAATTAATTTGAAGTTCAAATTAGTGTAACTTACAACCTACCCCTAATGTAGCCAAGACAGCAAACTAAAGATTACGGCTTTCACCGCAGGTCGAGCACTTCTAGATTTGCTAGAAGAAGCAACAAAATCAATTAGTTAGCTTTGCACCAAAATAATCACTTTTCGCTGAACGAGTCAACGATTACCGGAACCGGTGCAGGGATGCTATTGTATTGCTTAAGGAATACTCACAGAAACTAATTGTCTGATTCCTTTTTCCTTGAAGTAAGCATTGTCTTGATTTATGGGTTAACATTTTGCAGCAATGATTCGGAAGCATTCATGTTGTTTTCTGCAAAACAACAATGTATGAAAACAATCTTGATTGTTGGATTGAGGCATTATTGGCTAGCTAGAGAAAGTATGCAAAAAGGCGCCTAAAACCATCAACACACACACTGAAGTTCAAACTAAAGGAAGTGAAAGTGGGTCTCGGAGTTTATAAAATGCAGCTAGAGACATCTACTCGTACGTAACATAATTCAGCCTAGACTATAGTAAATCAAGTTTAATATTTTTAGGGTTCATTCATAATGTCATTTTTTTCCTTTCGGTAAAGGGTTGGGGGTAAGGCTCAAAGGTGGCATACATTGACAAGGGGGGTCCCTCTTCTGGCCTGTTGAGTTGATTGTGGATTGTGACATCAAGCCAACTTTGGCCAAAGTAAATTGTAGTGTTTTAAGAATTGAACTAAGCAAGAAAGTGCGCTTGACCCCATGCAAAAAACTTAAGTACCTAACAATGCTCCTAGGTTTGTTAGGTTGAAGCAGAAAGCAGCTTTGAATGACATATATGTAATGGTACAATTTGCGGCCAGTTACTCCAGCCAACTAATAAAGGAGGACGGGCAATTTTGCTAGAGGTATCCTATCCCCCCAAAATCCGAGATCTGCTCCTCTTTGGCCTTTGGAGGTGGCTAGCGGACACGGGTGAGATTCCCAGTCCCGACCCAGGCAGGCCCAGCTTTTCTACAGGAATAGCCTCTCATTCCCCATACGGCGTTTTCAATAATTCGTTCCGTTTTATAATTTGCCGATATGCGTCGAGCTCAGCTAAAAATGTATAGAGATGTATAGCTAGGCTGAATTCATGAATTTGCCTCGACTAGCTTTTGTTAAATCCAAGCGGCTCGTCCCAGCTGCAGTGAAAGTGCAAGTCCTTCTTCTGATAGAAAAAAAGCGTTTTAGAGATTAGAGTTGACAGTTGACACTTTCCATTAATAATTCTAGCAGAAATTAAGTTGACAAACAAATCAACGACCAGAAACGAGGATTGACTGTACTGTTCTAACAGGGAATGGCTCACATCAATTCCGGTAACCTAAATCCGTTCCTGTATTTTTATTCAGAATATTTGGCCTTTTTGGTCTTTGATGATAATTATAATAAGTTTTGAATCCGCTTTTGACGATATTTTCCAGTTGTATTTGTTGACACGACTTAGGTCATGTGGAACTCAGCCAATTTTTTGAATGCAGGCCAGCAGCAGCCGCTTAGTTAGTTACCGACCGTTACCAATGTTCTGTTTTTACTGTTTCGAATAGGGAAGGAAATAGATGGAGCATCTCTGGCACACAAAACTCCGGTGTCTTGGCTCCACGAAATTTGTACCCGGAACAACGTTACTCCGAAGTACGACCTACTCCAAGTTGAAGGTGCTGTTCATGAACCCATTTTCAAATATCGATTGACTCTGGAAAGCAATGGCAAATTGTATGAAGGTATGTTAGAGAACCGAGAAATCCACAATGTCCTGAAATGGCTACTAAATTTTATATATTGTTTCGCAATAGAAACTGGTTCCGGCAGATCGAAGAAGGAAGCGAAACATAATACAGCCCGGGCTATGTTACGCTCTATGGAGGTTGTCGCTCCACACGAACTCTTTGAAATGGAAGACAAGGATACGACTTCAGCCATATTGGCAGTGGAGGAGGGACCTGATCAGTTAAGAGCTGCTGATGATAGTGACTCAAACCCCGTCGGAATTTTACAAGAGCTTTGCATGAAAATGAAGTATCCTCCGCCAATATACGAGGTAAATAGTTAAGTTCAGCTTTTTCTGTTCTGAATGGTCGTTGTTCCTTGTCTCTTTAACTAAAAAGTTGATTTTTAAAGGTGGAAGGTGAAGAAGGGTTACCACATGAGCGACTCTTTGCCATGGCATGCCGAGTGGGCGAGCAGTTCGTTGAAATTGGGAAAGGGAAGTCTAAAAAATTAGCTAAACGAGCAGCAGCTGCCAACATGGCTCAGCGTATTAAGTCCATGCCCCTGGAAACACCGGCTAAGCGAGTTTATGAAGACGACGATGATTTAATCATTTCTCGAATGCGATCACTCAAGAAGTCAACCCCTTCCAGCAAGAGGAAGAGAAAGAAAAAGTCAAAGAAGCCTGGCACTGAAACTAATAATGAGAATGAAGAACCTTCTAGAAATGAGCCTTTGGACTACAAAACAATGGCTGGGCCTTATATCGACACTCTCCGGGATCCTAGCAGCGTCATTGAGGATCCAATTCTCTTCGTTAAGAAACTAGGCATCGAGCATGGATTTGAAGCTATGTATATCACTGCCGAAGATTTATCCTCCGATAACAAGCATCAAATTCTTGTGCAAATCACTCTCGACCCCCCAATCGTTCTCACCGGTGAAGGAAGTACTTTCCGAGAAGCAAAAAGAGCAGCAGCACGGGATGTCATTGCCTACTTTACCCAAATGACACATAAGTCCAAGAAAGATATTCAGAAGACTGCAGGTCCATCTGAGGCAGAGGGAATCGGTAGTACACAAACGCATTAGTATCTCGTCATCCCCATCCCGCGTGTCCGATTACGTTTTTTGACTGCTGATTAAACACAGGATTTTTGAGATTGTGATCTCGTCCGTCATCTGATTAAAGAAAAAAGAGGTGGTAGTGGTTCGTTCTTGGTGGGGTAGTAAGTTATGCTTCAAGCAGTGGCTTGTAATGTAGGGAAGAGATGATGGGGGTTAGCAAAACAGGTAACAGGTAGAAGGAGCAGGTAATAATAATAAGGCTAGGCAAACTATTGTATAGAGTGTTGAAGGAGAACAATAATACGTCCAATGGAAAAGTGAGTGACATTATATATCTATGAATTTTAAATTTACCCCTCTTCCTCAAGGTAATTGAATTTATTAATTAAGGGTACACCTGGAACAAGTCTCCATGGGCTAAAAGAAGATCGGTGCAATGGGATGGAGACAGACTCAGACGAGGAAACAACAGCACTCGAAGCCATCCTAAGCTTGGAAGGTTAGTAAAATTAAGCTAAAATTCCGTGATTAATCATGTCAGGTCAGGTGAATGAATTATTCATTTCAGCCTAGCAGGCTCATTTTGACACAAAGTGTATTTCTGGGGCAGGCATGAACATTTAAAAGACTATAATTTCAAAGTAGTATATTTTTTTTCTTGTGGGGAGATTTGCTGGCTTTCGGCCCAGTATGGTTTTGTTGAATTTAAAACTTATAATTCTGGCCACTTCTAGACTTTGTCCAGGAAGGGGAGTGAGCTTGAATTTCTATCAAAGATAATATCTCCAGATAAGAGGCACGAGCGAAGGAAAGGTGAGAGACAGGTGACTTCACAGGAAGTTGGGCAATTAGAGCTGAAATCCCTTCTCATCATGTCCAGGTATGTTGAGGCTGCAAAAGTCAAAGGTTAACTGATTAGAGCGGAAGAAGGGAAAATGATGAGCGACGACATCGCGGAGTAACCAAGCGATCGACAACGTCTAGTTTCTCTGGTGCTTAAGCCGTTGTTGAGATTCGAGACAGAGTATTTTCGATCTCGAGAGCGTGGTGAGAAGATAAGAAGGGTAAGAGGGGGTAGATTTTGGTTAAGGTTCGTAAATCCACATTGCAGGGTTCTGCATCTTAGCTCTGTCACATTCTAAGTTAAAAAGAGTCTATTTAATCAATCTCATTCACAAAAAATCTACTCCCCTTTTGTAGTGGAAGTGTAAATTTAAGGGAAGGTTATAAAAAAAAATTCTGTGAGCCTGAATTTAATACTGCATTTCGTCTCAGTCGATCTGTGGAAGGTGACATATTCTTAGTACTCCTGTTCCTGCGCTTTTTCCATTTTTGGGAAACTGTGGACGGTGGATTGGATTGTAAGACTGGAGAATCCATTGGACTGGAAGAGGAGGACGGCATTGGCATTGCATTCAAAGGGGTTGGGATCTTAGTTTCTAGATATTTTCTCCTGGCGAAGCTAAGTGTGGATGTCATGCCCTTAGCGGGGACAAAGTCAGTGTTGAAGGATCAGTGACATAGATCCGGGTTCTACGAGGCAAAACAGTGATTTAGGGCTAGTTTACATTGACCAGGCTCTGGCTAGCGGAGGGTAGTAAATGCTATGGATCATCAGCAAGAGGGTTATGATTATAAAAATTATTGTCCGATCCAGCAGCATCCACCTCTTGCTCAGCAATGCCAAGTGGGATTTGATAATCACCATTCTAATAGTAAATTGGCTCCAGCACTTCCAGGTAAGAAAAGAAAAATCTCAATTAAAAAGTGACAAAAAGTCTGTTCCTTAAATGAAATGGTACTAAACAATAATAATGAGCGCCATTAATCTACCTCATCCGGAACAGAAGAGTATAGTAAATTTCTTGAGGATTAAGAAAATCAAGACTTAATAAATTATTTCCTCATCACTCTTCTCGGATGAAAGTTGATAATTTTTATTAAATGCTCCATATTTTTTATTGTTATTGTTTTCATTTTTCTTTTTGATTCATTGCACACACGTGGTAGTGTAGGATACCTAGGGAGGATTGTATCTAAACCAGGATCTGCGGTCATGAATAACTTTGTTTCTCTTCCTAATTCTTCTTAAATTTCTTTATTTTTCGCAATCCTCATGTTTTTGACGCTATACTAGTCATTCAGTTACTCTAATTAGCAAAACTATGAAGTTTCGAAATTACTTCAGTTCACCAGTAATTAATTTAATTTAACTTCGATATTACTTCTCTGAGGGAAATTCAACCTCGTAGATTTTGTCTCCATGAACCCTGTCTCAGTAATCAAAACGTAAAAACTTACCTGCAGTGAAATGCAGGTTACTGAAAGAACTGAAAGAACTGTTCTTTTCTCTTCAGTAAAATCTTGTAGGTAGAGGGATGATTTTTTGTTGTCCGCCGAAAATTTCCAATCCAAATATCTCCAAACCGAATATCTCCAATCCAAATATCTCCAAACACCAAGAATCTCCATTCCGAAAATCTCCAAATCTGAAAATCTCCAAACACCAAAAATCTCCAATCCAAAAATCTCCAATCCGAATATCTCCAAAAAAATGACTTGGATGACCCCTACCCCAGCGGTCACTTAACTCTTATCATTTGTCATGTCAGGAAAAAATTTTTTAAAAATCCCCAAAAAAATCTGAAATTTAAATATCTTTTTTATTAACATGTTCAAAGAGGGGATACTTCTGCTTTTAATTATAGTATAAAGGTAAAGAAGATATTAAGATTGCAGATTTTTTTGGGGATTTTTGAAAAATGTTTCCTTTCTAATCTTTAGCCTGCGTCCATTTTATGGTTGCATTTTATTTACCTCTGCGGCTTAATAATGACATGACAATGATAAGGGTTAAGTGACCGCTGGTGTAGGATCTAAGTCATTTTTTTTTTTGCAGATATCCGGATTGGAGATTTTGGGTGTTTGGAGATTTTCGGATTTGGAGATTTTCGGATTGGAGATTCTTGGTGTTTGGAGATTTTTGGTGTTTGGAGATATTTGAATTGGAGATATTTGGATTGGAGATAGTATTCGGTTTGGAGATTTTTGGATTGGAGATTTTTGGGG
>JABASM010000683.1:0-19804 GCA_019776545.1 Brachystomella parvula
TTCAAGCAATTTGCAGTCAAACTGAAGACTTTAGAAATATCAATACTAAACCGCTAAAAAAATCTGCCCAAATATATGTGGGGAACTTTACTTGGAAGACCCTGTATTAATAATAAGCTTAGGCCAAAATGTCACAAGCATGAGATTAATCGTAAACTGAATTTTTGCTTGGGGAGAGTATTTTTATGTTTGATTTTGGGGTTTCGGAAGCAGGAGGCATTTGGATCTTTTTGGGCCCATGATTTATGTTCGATCAGGAGATCGAATAGTAGAGAGGAGGGTTGACGGACAGTGCTGGAGAAAGTTAAGGGAAAGGAGCAACTTACGTTCACCACTGCTTTCCATTCGAGACGCCGTGTTGATAGAATCCTATGGAAAACAGGAAATACCCTAGATTAGATAACATAGATAAAAGCTTTCCAAATGCTGAATTTGAACTTATTTTAATAGTTTACTGCTATACTACTATGTGGAATGAATGGAGCGTTGCTTAGAGATTGGGGTTATTCATAGAGTCCTTTCAAAAAAAAATAATATCACGTGATATCCTCCGTCAAAAGTTTTTGGGGACAACTTTCGCCTCAGAATATTTCACTAAGACCATTAGTCTTGGGCAAAGAGTTCCAATTAAGAGGAGTGGTTTGATTACTATATACATCAATGCTAAAGAATTTTTCTGATTAAAAACCAATCCATTTTCCTCAGCTCTGCTGATGCACCACCGCAACCATACATCAAGCGAAGTTTTCAGCACGGATAACTTTCATTGAGTAAATGCGGTTGAGAAAGGAAGCTTGGAGACTTCCGCTCCTACATTATTGAGAGATCGAGATGAAAGGGGAAAGTAAAGGCGGAGAAAGTGAAATCCCCCCGTATTGTGTAGCACCCTAATAGAGAAACTGTGGCGAGAGCTCCGTGCTCAAAGCAATTGGCCAAGAAGAGCTAAACGTGACTTTCATCCTCAAATATTCTACGCCAATTTACTCCCCTGGGCTGGTAACTTCTGGATATTTTCACAAACCTAACCTGGCCATAAATACACGAGGCAGTGAATTTCCTTTAAGGTATAACGGGATTTCCTTATAATCATTAATTTTATGAAAAGCTTTGTAAAGGATTCCAACTTTGTAAAGGGAGACCAAGTCCTTTGGCCATGTAAAAGTAACAGACTCCCGTCTTTACTCAGCATTTCACTTTTTTGAGATCTAAAGACATTATCCCAAATAAAAGTCCTTCTTCGAAACCCCAGCAGAATATTGGGTTGGGTGAAGAAGACAAGTATTTTAGCGGTGAAGGCTGAAGGAGCGTTTCTGCATTTTACAGTTCAGTGAGAATCTGAGACAGGGATTCTGGTAACCAAGGTGAGCCAGGGAACCACTATTTGCCCGTGTAAAACCAGGGCATTTCCATTAACTTCTCAGATGACCAAAATGACATTTTGTATTTTAGTCTTTCCAGTCAGGATTCCATAAAATCTCAGATATTATATTACTATATTTTCTGCTTCTCTAACTCTAAAAAAACCTTTAGATTATATGCTTCTCCGAAGCTAATTGCAGATTTTTTTAGAATAAGTGTTGAAGTTAGAGATTGTCAGCAGATTACCAGCAGAGGAAGTAATTATATGCAACAGGTACCCACTAATGCAAGTTCACACCTAGCGTACCTAATGCAGGTGGCATGAGCGCTTAGGCCGATCAGGAGGAAGTCTCCGAGTATTTCCCGTTCCTTGAAATACTCCCTGGAAAAAGTAATATGTGGCTCCATGAGGTTGAATCTAATCAGCCCTGTTTCGCTGTGGTTAAACAACCCAAGGAGAAAGACTCGACCTGAATAACCAAGTATCACCTGCTGCTCTGGTCCAGCTGCCAAGGCGTTCCTTCGCCCTCCCAGTACCCTTCGGCTCCACACTTCACACACATGCACAACCGCTTGTAAAAAGTAATAATTTCTAATTTGGTAGCTGGAGGAAGAACGTGCTTTTAACGCCGAGAGGAGAAAGGAGTCAAGAAAAGGTGGGTAATAAATTCATAGAGATTAATTCTAGAATAAACACTCCTGTCGGTGTTCCAATAAACAGAAGAATTATTGAGTCTTTCCAGGTTCCTTTCAGGCTGGAGCTACTCAAGACACTCTCAAGATTGGAAAAAGTGAGGTGGGGCAAAGCTTATCCTGCGGAAGAGTGGCAGGCGGTGATAAGACACAATTAAGACCCACTTTCCCCAACATTAGAATAAATGTGATTTAAAGAGGATTTCCTACCCCTCCCCACTCCTGCTTTCTCTAGAGAACACTTTCACTCATCTCAGCACTTTAGGGATTAAGAGAGAAAGCTACTGACTTACTCCAAAGAGACAGTAGCGAGGCATCTTGGTCCCAACTACCCCAGCCACGCCTTCAAAAGAATTTAAGATCAACTCATGATTAAGAAACGCATAGCTTTATATTCCTATTGCTTTCTCTTACAGGCTCCAGTATTGATGCCAATTCGAATTTGCAGCTTATCCCCTAAAAACAGACAAAGGAATTTAAATCTGAAGGCATTCTTATAATAAGATTCTTTAATCAGACCTGGGCGGTGTGGGATTTCATACTGTTTCACACCGTTCACAAGGTCAAGGGCCATCGTACATATTTCTCCAGCGTGCCTAGAAAAACGTCGGTAAATTCAAAACTCAAAATAAGAAATCTCTAAATTTCTCACCTCGTTCCGTTTCTCTCAGGGAGTCCTGTAGAAATCAGAGTTTAGGATTAAAATTACTTTTTCTTTGATTATACTGATTTTTTTCTCACCAGAAACCACCATGTAAGCATCTCCAATGGTCTGATAAGGAAATCATAGTTAAAGGCTGAGGAAAATCTGACTAAAAACTTGAATTTTTCTTACTTCCACTTTATAGACGTCATAGTGCTCGATTTTTGAGTCAAAGAGTTTGTAGAGTGAGTTCAGCATGACGACGATCTGAGGAGAGAGAAGGGAGAGAGAGACAAGAGAAAGAGAGATTGAGAAAGTTTCAAGAAGCATAAATTTCAGGCTGAAGTAAATGCAGAATCGTAATCAAATTTCCTCACCTCCATTGGAGAGGAGCTGGCGGATAATTTTGTGAAGCTGACAATGTCACTGAAGAAGATCGTGACGGACTCAAAATTCTCTGCAGGAACTTGACGTTTCTGGCGCAACTGTTTTACCACGGTTGGTGGAAGCATCTGACTCAGAAGCTGGTCTGACTTACGCTTCTCCCGCTTCAACTGTGCCGTTTTGAATGTTAATCCACTGGCATAGACCTGAAAAACAACAAAAGGACACGTAGATTACCTTTTCTTTCAGTTTGTTGACAACCACACTCAGGTATTCCAAATACAAAAATTCAAATAGAGAAAGGCTGAACTCTACAAATTGAGTCTTCGAATACAAAATGAGGTAGTTTCTAGGGTTCCAAAGAATTATTGAAGGGAATAGCTAAGTCCCTTGTGACCTTTTTTACCATTTACTCACTTGAATCGTGTTCGTGATATTTCTGACGAGTAAAATGATGATTGGTGAGAGGCTTAGTACTACAGTTAGAAGAGCAGCAGCCAATGCCTGCTTTATTTTGGCTAGCGTGATTTCTTCGGTTACGTTTGAACTAAAAAGGAGAGAAAAAAAAAGAAAGCTGGAGAAAGTCAACATGAGAAACTCATTAAAGAGGAGACAGGAGGAGATAAAGTTTCCACATGATTTGAAAGAGCCTTGAGGTGATTTTTTGGTGCTTCGAATTCTTTTCAAATTAAATCAAGACAAATGCTTGAGGAAAACGAAGAGCATAGCTTTTCGGCCTGAAAAAAATTATACTTCTTACCTCACAAAGTCTCTCACATTGTTCTGATATCGCCTCAACTCGTCAATGTATAACGTCATTTTTGCAACTGAAATTGGAACATCAAAGGAAACTCAGTTAATGACTCCACAACTTCATATTTTTAACTGAGGTTATTTACAATATTCCGCTGCATCTGCAGGATTTGGCTGGATACGAATATTAGAGTAAATCTTTTTTCGCCTAGATGTCAAACCCCGACTTAAAATTCATAATTAGCTACTTAATACCATTGCTGTTCAGAATTTACTCTAAGCGAGCGTTACCGACTTTCCAGCTCTTCATAAAAATCGAAGGTTCTGTAAAAAGTGTTGTAGCTCCTTGCCATCTCCAATGAAAAGGACTGACTCGCATTCAAATAATCTAAAAAATCAAATTCAAGATTAATTATAAGCTCAAAATTTAAATTAGGTTACTACCCTCAGCTAGGCTGTCGTAACGGCAAAACTGAATGAAGGAGTAATTTGATAGAAATCCTTTTCCGAAGTAGTAAAGACCGTAGATCATAGAGACGCTGTAGTTCTCAATGGACCGAATAATATTCATGTACGCAATTAAACTGTAAAAAAAATATGGTATTGGTATAAGGAGCTATGTTCCCTGAATATTAAGAAATAAAATTTTTCGAGTGAAGGCTCAAATAATTGGCTCCCTGCTTATTAATCATAAAGTAGTATAATTCAATTTTCTAAAAACCCAGATGCTTCTTTATCTTTTCACTAAGTTTTTAGCTGGTTTAATAAAAAAACTTTCACTTTCAGCTGAAAACTATCCGTGCACTTGTTCCAGATATTTTCAGCAACAATCTTGAATTTAATTAATATTTTTGGATTGGCTAACTTTTTCCAGGCTCCAGTTGATGATGTTTCTCGAATCCTTTGTGCCAACTTATCCTGAACCACGTCGGTTGCAATATTGTACCTGGTACGGAGTAAAGACGATATTACATTACCGAAAAAATCTTTTGAGAAAGTTGAGTAAGCATCAGTTTTAAGGCGTACCAAACCATTTCGTTGAGCGCTGCATCATCGGAAACTGCGGTATTATGACTGCTTCAATGTTGAGGAAACATAGAGGATCATTAAAACCTGAGTAAAGCTTTAATCTGTCCAAGAGCTTTTGATTCTAATCATGTAAACTTACGTCAGGTTGAGAATTTTCAGCCGCCTAGAGCTTCGTACCAGAATGAGAGTGTCATAATAAAATACATAAAATGAGAAATCCAGATTTAGGAAATGAACAGTTAAATCCTTTCACCACGCCCACGAAACGGAGAGGAGAGAGAGAGAAATCTCATTTCTCTTGGAACCGGTGAAAGGATTTTGGACTGTAAAACCAGGACGGAGGCTCTCAATGGTCGTAATTAAATATGTAGAAATTGACCCATTGAGGAATAATTTAAGGGAGCCGCTTCACCATACCATGGTCGGAATAAATTAGAAACTGAATAAATTAAATAAGAGGCTCTGGGGAGATGGAATGGAGACTGAAAAAACGTTATTACCCGAGTTCGAGGAGATGCTTTGAAAATGAAATCTTCCCACGGACGACAAAGCTGTCGGCGATTGAGACATCCATGATTACGCGGTCCGTCTCTAAAAATCTGTCCTCTAGTTTCTCCCTGGAAAAGTATAAATATCTAAATGCTTAAACCTCCGAGGACTGAGATCTCTCCAGTGTTCTTCTCACCTGCTTCCATTTGTAAATATGTAATAGGCAGTCGTAGCTCTCTCAAGCTGAAGGGCTGAAATTAATCGCCCAACTTCCACAGTTAGGTTGATCTGTAATTAGTTTGAATATTTAAATAAATAAGTATACGATGCGTAAGCGTCCCATACAAACTTGGCTGAAAATTTAAGAATAATCCCCTTTTTCATCAATTCAGTAGTGTAGGCTTTTTTTTCGAAACTTTTGATGACTTTGGCGTGAACAAAAAAATCAGGAGTATGTGTCCTTTAGTGAACCCAAAAAGACTTTACCAGATGCCAAAAATACATACTCAAATTTTCAGCGAAAGGTTTATGGTCATGAGACGCTTATGCTGTTGCGATTTTTTTCTTTCATTAAAGACTCAAAATTTTGAGAAAACATGCAGAAGAGAAAAGTGGAGAAGTCTAGACGCGAAAATAAAGTTTTGTACAACAGAGTAATGCAGATTGAGTACATTGTACTCAAAGATAAGATTGTCTTCAAGAAAACCCTGGAGCAAAAACAAAATTACTTCAAGAAAATGAGTGCAGACTGAAGAGGATTTAATTAGTGTTCAACGTATAGTTACGCTTTTCCTCGCACGCCAGAACACGTGAGTGGAAAGTAACCCTCTGGTCGGCAGAGCTTGAGTGAGCGAAATTATTTGGAATTTCTCCCCGGAGGGATGAAAGGTTTGAGCTGGCTAAAAATTCCCGCCCTTTAAACTCGTACAGGATTGGCTGAGGGTAGAAAGATTTTTTCTCCCCATAGAGAAATATGAGAAATCTTCTTCACCTCCTAGCAAATATTCCCATTGCCTTACTACAGTGTTATTAACTTTATGTCCGTGTGAAGAAAGTTTTCTTATGGGATTTTCAATGAGATTGGTGAAAGTTACACGGACTTAAGTTAAGGACCCTGTATACTCGATCAACCGGTGGAAGTCAAAATGGGGAATTATTTTTGCAAATTTCCCAGAAATAAAACTGCTCAATTGTAATCAATCTGCATTTCTGTAATAACAGTAATGCTTCATAATCGAATTACCTGGTGTTGGATCTCATGTGCTTCACTCAAGGACGAGATGATTGCATTCAGCATCGTTGAATTTTGGACGATGAGGACAGAAATCGGGATGAATGTGAGACAGATCATCTTCAGATTGCAAAAACAAATTTTTAAAACTGACATTTCCGTTTCTAGGGATTGGGATACACCTAGAGTTTAATATTTTCGCTACAAAACTTTGAGCAGAATGAATTCAATTTCATCTACGGCTGACGCAATTTACTTTTGTTTACACCTAGTCTAAGCTTGCACTTGTTATTACTTTTGTTATGTATTGTTTGTTTATATTAATAGTAATAAGATCTCTTTACATACTCATGCTGGTGCAAATGAGATGCTGTGCTTGCCCTTCCTATTTCAACCTTGTAAGGTGGGGAAAGTTCCTGACTTAAGAGGGAGCGGTTAGGAGTCATGAGCGATTTTTAATCAAGTTTAGGCTAGTTGAACTCAGCATATCCTGGGGATCAGCATATAAATTTTTCAGAAGTCAATGCTGCCAGTGCTGTGTGCGCTTTGATGGGGCAACGAAGTTTTACGTGTGGACACAGAAGTTGAGATGTGGACAAGAGAGGGAAGGGGAGAAGCGCCTATTTTTTTTTCAATGAATGATGATGACCGTAGTCTAGTAACCCAACTATACTAAAAAAAGGCGCTTCTTTCATCTCTTACTACATCTTAACTTCCTTGCCCCACACGTACAAAGTCGCTGTCCCACCTAAGCATTCTCATCGCTGGTGTTATTGGCCTCTGGAAAAATTATAGACTGCTTTGGAGGGTGTGCTGAGTTTAATTAAAGACGCTCATGACTCGCAACGTTCCCTCTTTAGCGCTGTACGAAATATTTTTTTTTCTAACAAGTATTTAATGAAGTGATATTGGTTGCACTGCGATTTTTTTTTACATTGTTTTCCATCTTGGATTCTTGAAATTAGCCAGTGAGCTCACCTGCACCATTTGTAATTTTTGACCACCGGCTGATCCTGGTGATAATTTGAGACAGCCTGTTTTTATTGAAATGAGACTCGCATCCTCACCAGATGCGATTGAGGGATGTGAGCTTTCCATATCATCATCCTGGCCTTTCACCCTTGCTTTTTTTGGAGTGAGCTGAGTTAGCTGTTGTCCATTTTCAGATACCGGTCGAGCAGTTCTTCCTGACATGTTTAAATTACTATTATTCTCCTCGTCACGCTCAAAGAATAAACAAAGAAATTTTCACAGATGATTTCACAATCCCCAATTACTGAAACTGATAACGTCAACTTTCACCAACTAGCTCTTCTTCCCCTGTCTTCTCAACAATGGGAAATAAGTGACACGCGTTCCCTAATAATGAAAGCAAGGAAGTGATCCACTTCCATCAATCCTCAAATGCTTTTATTACATTGAAGGAATTTCTTGATCTAGAACAGAGGTTCATCATCAAAGCCAGGCCATCCGCCAATCAAAACGTTCCTATGAACTGCTTTCTGGTGATGATGCATCGGATCATTATAATTCCGAATCATCGGATTTCGGTAGTGGTCTCATTACGCTCTTTCCAGGATCAAGTTTCAGGAAAAAAAATTCCCGAAAAAGTTTTGGGACGGAAATTGAAGTAGCATACAGTAGCTGGAAGTAAAAAAAAAACTCAACTTCTCCGCAGTCCCAATCCAATTGAATCCTCTCCATTTTTATATTTTTATGTAGCTGCTAATTTTTTATTGATTACATTTGCTGTTATTACATTTTTAAGAATCAAATTGCTTTCTTTTGTGCGTCCTCCAATGAAATTACTCATCTTCAAGGTCAGCCAAGTAGGCGGGATGAGAATTATCAAAAAATCCTGGGGTTTCTAACTCCACGGATCGACCAACCCCTCCTTCCTAAGTCCAGAAAAATAAAAATAGAAAAATTAAGTTAAGGAAAGCTGGAAGGTGAACCTTAGCTGAAAGCCAGTACGTATCCATGAGCCCTTTGCCCTGGAAAAAAAAGAAACTACACTTGAGCACTTTAGTTTTATTTCCTTGGAAAGTAACTCAAAGTTTTAGATCTAATTTTAGGTTGTGATGTCACAATTTGTTTCTACCTTCACTTCAATCAGTCCGCGATGCTCCACCCGAAATCCACCAACGGCATCCAGGGCCAATTTCATTTCCATGCTTATCTGGATTCGTAAGGCTGTAGGTTCAGATTACAGGAATTAGACGAGACACGCGGTCATTATCTCAGTGGGGTTGTATTAGCCAATCAGGGAAGAAAGGCTTGCCGCCTCTCCCAAGCTCCAATTTAGAAAAAAAGAAATACTCACGTTCGCCCGTTGTCTCCATTCTCGACGCAGTGTTGACGGTATCCCCGAATAAGCAGTAGCTAGATATTGGAGAAAGGAGCCAGATACAATATCCCATTATTATTGCTACTCGGAATATATTTTATCCTATGGCATTAAACTCACCGCGGCATCTTGGTTCCTGAAAAAAAAAGATGGAGTCGCTTAGCAGCGCTTTCACCGCAGGTCTTAATTTCTTTCTTAATTACTCAGTTAATTACGGGGCTTTATTGAGGGGAAAGAAAAAGTAAGGAGAACATAAGCCGATTAGAAATTTTTATAGTAGGGAAAGTTCTTTCTTTTTTCCTCAATCTTAATTCCAGGAAGGACGAAGGAGAGGAAAAAAGTTGATAAATCTCATTATTTGCTTTTTTATCAACAAGGAAGGCGGATTAAGTCCACCACCGCATTCTCTCGACGTAGGGTTGAAGGAAGAGTTTGATTCGCGTAGAAAATTCAGACCTATTGTTATATCAGAGGAAAGGCTTACCAACGACTCCAGCTACGACTGAACCAGTATGAATCCCTATTCGAATTTGTAGCTTCTCCCCTACTCAAAAAAAAAAAACAGGTAAATACTTGGATGAAAATGGGATTTTATTTACTGAATGAAAATGACCTGGGCGATGCGGAACTTGGAAGATAACGGAACCAGCAAGTAAATCCAAAGCCATTGTAGCCACTTCCGAGACGTGAATGGAACCTAATCAAAAATTTGGATTTAAAACATATTTTTTCTGAGAAAATAGTGTGTTTGATACTAACAGATTTTACCGTTAGGAACCGGAAGACCTAAGGAAGGGGAGGCATATCAGTAAGATTAAGTAAAGCGCTCAGTCCAGACATGAATCCAAACGGGCCGTGTAATATTGAGCGTGATAAAAATTTTGAGTTTCTAATCTTACTTTCTCGAGGAACTCAGGGCTATTGGAAAGTACATCTTACCTGATGCGACCTGTAAAAAAAAAAGTGGGAGGATGAAAATAAAAATAGTTCTGGAGGTGTTTAGAAAATGTTATACTGTCTCACCATATAACTGTCTCCAATCGTCTGATTCGCAGCATTATTCAATGTAAGAGAAAATTAATTCTCTCGATTATACATTGACTTTCATTGGTAATTAGTTTTAAAATAAATAGACTGGGAATGTTATTAT
The DNA here is from genome assembly GCA_019776545.1 of Brachystomella parvula. NCBI lineage: Eukaryota > Metazoa > Arthropoda > Collembola > Poduromorpha > Brachystomellidae > Brachystomella > Brachystomella parvula. Next base: position 10,079 of record JABASM010000683.1, read on the forward strand.
CTAGGAAGAAAAGTAAATTCCTCTTACTCTAGTCGTGCTTCCCTAAGAAAAAAATAACTGAGAGAAAGTGAAAAGCCAAAAAAGACTCACCTCCACTTTATAAACATCGTAGCGCTCGATCCTCGCATCGAACAACTTGTAAATTGAATTGAGGAATGTGACAACCTCAAGTGGATTACACTCTGCTGCAATCTCTGTGAAGCCCACAATATCCGAGAAGTAAATAGTGACTTGATCGTACATTTGTGCCTGTACTTGCCGCTTCTGCTTTAGTTCAAAAGCTACAGACGGTGGAAGCATTTGAAAAAGTAAGCGATCGGATTTCTTCTTCTCTTTCTTCAGTTCCTCGGCTTTACGGTAGAGGTTTGCAGCAAAAATTTGAATTGTGGTCGTGGCCCGATGGACAAGGAAAATAATAATTGGGGAAAGTATGGCGACGAGGACGACGATGACTATAGTGAAGATGACTTGAGTGTCAGCATGGTCAACCCTCTCCTCCACCGCAGTCCTGTCATTTCAAAAATTAACAGCCTCATAAACTAGGTGCATAAAAGAAGTAAAGGAGAATTAGGGCTCTGAAGATTTCAGGAAAATCACAATTTATCTCACTTTCACTTCTTTTATCGCCTAACTTTTCAGGTTTTATGATCTGAGAGTTACTAGGCACCCTGACCCCTTTTCCGAATTTACTAATTAATTACCCTCACTCATCAAAATTCAATAAGTTATATGAAAACTACATATAACAAGGAATAGATCAAAGGGTAGTTAAAAATGGGGGCACGACCCTCTGCAGTAGTCCTGCTTTCCCCGTCTCTTTTACCTTTCTCTCACCTTATTTTACTTCTGAGGATTGCTTGTAATTGACGAAGTTCATCGATGTAGTTGGCCATCATGTCATAACTAGCAATAAATTTCTGATAGCCATCAAAGTGACTCAAGTACAGAGAATCCAGGTAGAAAACCTCAGAGAAGGTCCAGGGAAATGAGTTCACTTAAGCTCTCGTTTAGCATCGACAGTCGGGTTCGATTACACAAATCGGTCGAGATCTGTATACAGGGTTTGATTCCCACCTTCCAAATTCTGTTCGCTCAGTTATGGTGAGGAAATTAGAATCTGCGCACACATCTCGACCGATCCGTAGAAAATTCTGTCAGTGAGGAAACAGAGTTTTCTATCCGACAGAGTTCTGTGGGCGTCGTGAGTTTCTGTTCATAAGTGCTGTCACTTTCCCCCCAGGCTTTCCCACGCCAAGATGAGTAACTTCACAACATCCAGAGGATTCTGCCATTGAGGATGCAAAACTCTATTTTCTCAGTGACAGAGTTTCGTATGATTGAACCTGACTGATTAAGCGTTGTCCCGCAGATCCTCATCTCCATACTTTCTCTGCAGTTGTATATCTGGATCCTTTGTACTATTAGGCGGACTAGAGTATAGCTTACTATCGGATTGCCTCTTCCAGATTTGAGTCTTGTTTCTGGTTTCTCAGGATCCGAAGTCGTCTGAGCAGAAACAGAAAAAAAAAGTAGATTATTATACGATCTCGTAAATAAAGAAAACAATAAATGTTCACAAGCTTTCGAGGGGGAGGGTGAAAGGAGTTATGATTCTTTTCCCGCAGTGTTAAAGGATAAAAGAGTGAGCCAACTTTCCTGTACCATTTTTACCAGCAAGAATCAGATTTCATAGAGAAAATTTTGCAAAAATTGCTTTTCATAAAACGGAATTCGAGAATGTTGTAAATTGGTTTCTGAGCATTAGAAAGGTGAAAGTTTAGAATATAATCCTGCGGATCCAGGCTTCCTGTCGATTTTACCCTAGACTAGAGAAAAAGACGATTCGAAGCTAAAAGAAATGAATTTTTTTGAGAAATTTCTGAGAAAATAGCAGCCAATTTGAATATTTTTTACGTTTTTTGAATTTCACCATAATGCTCCAGTCTTTCTCCAATATTCTTGTAATACTCCCGGACTGAGGTGGCGAATTCCATGGAACTGTTGAGATACTCAATTCCCAGGGTGTCATGTCTAATGTATTTGATGTAATTTGCAGGAGACAGGACACCGCGTCTAAAAAAGGATAAGAGAAGTCTAAGGTAATCAGCAGTTGATAAAAAATTGAATAGAAGTGAAGCGAAGAGAAGCGAACGGAGTATATAGACTTTGTTAAGGCACATGCAAGAAGTACAGGGACAGCATGCCGGCGTAAGCTGAAAGGAATCGCATTTTCAACATCAATGCTAATTTACCCAAAATAGTTAATTCCGTAGACTACAGAAATCCCCATATTTTCAATTGAGCGTAAAATGTTCTTATAAGCGATAAGAAATCTGAAAATATAAAAACAGAAGTTTCCTTTACACTATTCCTCATTTTTTTTAACCCCGGTTGATTCTCAGAGGAATTGATGGCATATTGTTCAAGCAGTTGTCCACCTGGACAGAAGCGTTCCTTTCAGGGCTAACTTTTAGTATTTTAAGGGCTTATTAAAAGTTGGAAACTTTTTACAATAGTTTTGATGCTGAGGAAATTCCTACCTCCATACGCTTGTAGCATTCGTTTCCTTAATTTCCTTTGTCAAGTACTCAAGCATGTGATGATTTATTTTTGTATCTAGAAAATTCACTTTCAGTTTTTCGAGCTAAAAATAGGGGCTAGTTAATTTCATTTACTAGTTACTCACAGTACTCCAGCACTTCAGCAATGTTAGAGTCTTCCGGACTAATTTTCTTCCTAGAAAGTCACAGGGTAAATTAAATTAAGGGAAAGTAAAATAAGCTACAAGAGGGCTTTCTTTTACCGAAAGTCATCCAGCCGAATCTCAAAGCGTGTTTTAGATTCAAAAATTTTATCCGCTTCCTTGATGCTGCTTGGGGGTGGCCATTGGGTTATTTTTTCCAATGCCCTATCCGTCTGGTCGAATTGATCGGATAAATTTGACCTGAAGAATTAAGTAAGTGATAGAGGTTTACTTGAAGGAAATCTGCAGAGCATAAAATCTATACAAGGGAAGGCTAGAACATCATCCTCAGGATCTCAAGCTTTGAGATATTGAGTAAAGTAGGATAAGAAATATATTGCTTCTCTCTGGATTTTAAGTGAGGAGGGTGGGGTACACATGGGACTCTAAATTGATGGAGTCGATTTCATCGGCTGATAAATTTTAGTGGAAGTAAAGGCAGTTAAGCCACATCGTAAAGAAAGTTGAGGGGAAAGGAATAAAAAGGAGGATGTTGAAGTGGACAGGTGAAAAATGAGGAAGCTAGAGTGAGTAAGATGATGATGAGACTCATATGGAGATTATAAAAAATCTCCTCTTTTTTCATCAGGCACTTGAGGAGGAAAGTGAAGTGTAGGGAAGAGTCTCTTTTTCAAAGACAACTTTCTCCATCACAGACGACTGAAGAGTAGAGAGGTCTGAGGAGTAGTGTCTGCTGGGAATGAAGCTCGGCTACCCTACCCAAGAGCTGGGAAATTTCCTTAATTCACCCTTTGAAGGGAGAAAAAGGAAAGGAGCCCGCAGCTTACGCGTTGTAAGTGGTGTTCGTGAAGACGAAGAAGGAGACTTGAGCTCGTTCTGCTTGAATTGCTGTACAAAATCGTCCCATCGTCAGAGTCATCTCAACCTGAGAACCAGAGAATACAGACCCTTTAAATTTCTCGTTCAGTTTATTGAAGTTTCATTTTACACTTGGAATTTCCAAGTTGGAAAGGCTCAGCCTCTCAGAAACTGAGCGTTGACTTATTTGACTATCAGATCGAGATCTATCTTCTTCCAGACTTGTCTCGCGACAACGAACTAAATTTACTGTTTTAAAATAAGATAACCTGCCTTGATGTAAATTGTACAACCGAAGGCATGACTTGAGAAGGTATCTAGAAAGAGACTGTCTTAATTTTGTTAGCAGTTCCTTGCTTGGATGGGCTGATTACAGGAGTGAAAGTCTCCTGATAAAAATTTGCTTTCTTCATTTGCCTAAAACTTTGGCACTTTGCAATCACTCAGGCTCACTCAGGCCTTGCCTTTCCTGGAAGTGACACGTTTCCCATTCATTCACTTCTGATTCAAACTTAATGTATATGAATTTATTGAACTGCATCTTATGAAAGGCATGAAGAAAGTTTTGGTCAAAAATAAAAATTACATGCCGGCCGGCCGGCCGTTCGCTCGCTTTTTGAAATTAATCGTTTTAATGATTAATAGGATTTAAAAAGCCTTCACTTGCGCATTTTAGTTGAAGCTGAAAAATCTTACTCGCAGAAAGGAATCCTAAACTTTAGTTCAAACATTGATTTTTAAATTTAGTACTGGCTAATTGACCAATTCTTGCGTAAAATGAGTCATTAATATATTTTTGAGAATGGCACCATTCACCTGTTTATTAGTTTGCATTTTCAAGGCACTAAAGGAAATTCGCCAATCGAATTAAGAAACTTCGACAGATTTCAATCAAACTTGGCTGGAAGTTAGTTCTTACCAGTACCTCCAGCTTTTGTACGGGAAGGAAGCTGGGTACCGTAAGTGACATTTACAGATCACCAGAAGTGACTCGACTGGTCTCATGCATCCGGACAGGCGATGCGTCAATCAAAAGAGCTCGCTTTTCTGAAGCTAAACATATACCATAATTACCTTTTTTTACCCAAAACATGACCGCCAGAGATAAAAACTTTATGCAAAACATTTAATGACTTTTGGCGGCCAGGTTTTATGACGTTTTATAAAGGTACATTTCTAGATTCAAGAGATCGATTCCTGTTTCTACCGGTTGCCTCGAAAATCTTCGGCGGGCCAAGAAGTTTATGAGGAGAAAATACGCACAAAAGCCTTCCACTGTGTATCTGTTCGGCTGCAGCAAAAACCCAAAAATGTTTCCCTCATTTGACCCTTTTCTCCTCCGAAGACTTTCGAGGCAGCCGCTATTCAGGATCCGTGAAGTCGACTGACTGACCTTTGACCTGCAAATACCAAGGTCAATGATCCCTACCCCAACCCCTCCCCCCCCCCCTTGTAAAAGTCGGAGTTGTTGCTGAGGTCTACCCGCCAAGTTTCATTGAAATCCATCCAAGCTTCTTATTCCGGATTGCGACTTCCCCACATTTAAAAAAAAAAAAAGTTTTCATCCTGACCTGTCGGTCAACATCCGCTACAGAGTTCTGGTAGCTGAACATGTCCATGAGACTGTAAATATTCTGTCCAACGAGGAGGACAATAGGAATGAGAGGGAGGATGAGCATCTGTGCTGACTGCATCTTCCTTCCCTTCTGCCATGAGGAACCAAAGTTGCAAAAACCAAGCTGTTTAAAAACCAGAAATTTCAATTAGGATCATGTTTTTGGTAGACTTAGAAAATGAAAAGCCGCTACTGGAGTAATCAGTGCCACTCAATCATTCACCAAGGGGAGACAGGCCGGTTCTCACCAACCAACAATCTAGAACCATGTCCTATAAAAACAGATTGCGTAAAACTGTATCCCAATGAACTTGGAATCTGAATCGGAATTAATGAACTAAATCATGGAGTTTAAATTTTGCAGATTTAATTTACTCTTAAAAGTCGAAAAACTTTATTTAATTAAGGCTGAACATGAAAAATCGCTCCGGAGCTCCTAATCTGAGCTAACACACTATACTGGGACTGACAGACTAAAAAATTAAAATCAACTGCTTAACTCATTAATCGCTGTAGGATAATGAGAGATAAGAATGCTTAATTCTCATCATTTTGCATTCCTGGCATTCCCTATTTTCCGTCTCCGATTTAAGCTCTAAATTAATTGAATTGTTTTTTTTTTCTTTACTTTCTCTCGTATTCGCCCTCTTCCAAATCCTGAAGTCTCACTACCCAGAGAGTTCTGTGACCCCGTATCGTTGTGAGGACTCTGAGCATTGTCACCCGTAGCTCCTGTTGCAGAGGCCGCTGGTGACCTGTTATGGTGGCTCTTTCTTCCGCTCATCCCGACAGAGCTGGCCACTCGTCTTGAAGAAGTATTGAGGTGTGAGCATCCTGCCTGTCCGTCTTCCTGATTAACCTCTGCTCGACTACTGAAAGAAATTTAGCTCGGATGAGGTCTGAAGTGCCACTGAACCCGTGGCATGTTCACACTCTCCTTTATCCCCACCTTAACTAAACTTGTCCAATAGCCTTCAAGCCAAGGGAGGGGGTCCAATGTTATTGCTTTCCCTATTTGCTTTCTTTTGTGCTGGATCTAATTGAAATGCTGGTCGTGGCAACGGGAGGGAATGGAATATTTCCCAACACCAATGATTTCATAAGCTGTTGAATCTAAGGTCCCAGGCCGGAGTTACTTTCACCACCGTACAGCAGATCTCTCCTTGTTTGCACACTCGCCTAATTGTTCTATCTTAATTATACGCTTAACTCAAGGCTTCAGGCCTGTAATTGGATTTGAGGAGGAACTTTCTACTGGGCTGATCCAGGCGAAAGAAAAAATCCCAATCTGCTACTGCTTGATTGAATGGAAGGGCTTTCCTAATTCTTTCCTAGCGATATTTCCAGGCATTATCATGAGTAAAAATTCTATGGTACCTAAGTGACTCATTAACCATATCCATTACAATTACGTTATTTCATAAAAACCGAGTAGCTGTTTCACCGATTAGGTAACCTGGAAAATTGGAAGGTCTGGAGTCAAGAATTGAGAAAAATTCTAGGATTTTGAAGGGAATAAACAATATTGGGATGTAAAGAAGTATCGAGGACAGGTGGGGTGTGGGATTTGAATTTGGTTTGTGAACGTGTGGAGAGATGTTTCAGGCTGAAGAAAGTTGTTTAAAATCCTGCAATTTTAATATTGACTTCTCCTGCTGGAAAAGGCTCGAGACCCCCTCCAGTGATAAAGCGGTAGGAAAAAGTATGAGAAAGTCTTTTAGTTGGAGGCTCCTGAGTCAGTTTATGCAAACAAAACCCCAAGTTTGGAACACTGGTTTTCAATCAGTTGCTTTAGTCATCTTTCGAGTGATCATTGGATATTTCATCCTTTTATTCTCAACTTACTCCATTGACTTTCACCCCGGGTGGGAGAGTCATCAGAAATTCAACAAAGTTCCATTTTATAGTAGAAGAATAATAATATAATAATAAAAATAGAGAAACTTAATAGCCAACATAAAACAAAAAACAAAAAAAAACATGGAATTTGAAATTATGGACAGTATTTCATACCAGGTCCCATACATGCGGCATATCCCATCACATGAGGAATGTAGGACTGCTGCTGGACCCCGGTGAGGAGATGAGCAAAGGGACCACGCGAGTAAATTACTACGTCGTCACCACCATGGGTCTCAGACTGGAGTGGGAGGGCTGTCATTTGCATATATTCTGGATGTTCTGAAAAACCAAAAGCTTGGCGGAAGTACATTAAAACTCAAATTAATCCTGGGGTTTCACTTTCTCTCAAATTGAATTCCAGCTCCTAGGAATGTCTATAGCTTGGGAAGAAAGTCGCAATTGATAAAGTTTGATCAGGATTATTTGAAATGTGGAGAAAAGCTTAGAGTCGGTTGATAATTTATTGAAGTGATTTATTCTTCCAAAACTTTCCAACCCCTCATCTTTTACTTTCATTCATTTGGACTCTTCTAGTAGTCTGCATCAGCACTAAAAAAGTTAAGAAAGGAAGTGCGGAATTCACTAAAACTCGAATTTTTGATTATGTAACTTCCTCATAGTTTCATCTTAGGCCCACTCAGCTCTAGGATTTTTTTTTCTTCGTATAAACATTGACACAAGAAGAATAAATCTGTAGGTTGAATGAAGGAAATTAGGGGAAGTAAAGTTTCAGCATTTTTTGTTTCTAAAGGTGTTTCTTTTTCTACACTTATTCTGAAATAGGCTTGATAGGATTTTTGGTGTGTTACTTTCCCATCCTGTAGCAGAGAATGGGGAGAACACGGGAGTATTATTTGAGAGTGAAAGTTGAGTTTCACCAGACGGAAAACTTCACAGCGTGTTAAGTAGCAAGTTTTTCCTTAGGCATAACCTCGGCTTACATACTATATAACTATAAACCCAACTGCCCGACTTTAGGGGAGTAAACTTTAATAAGAAAGTACGAGTCTATGAATTAGAAGCCTGGTTTCAATTCTGGAAAACTACGGCGACAGGGGTAGTGAATTAAAAATTATAGGGACTTCTTTAAAAAAACCATACCTGTCTGTGCTCACTCACTTAGATTAATTAAATATCCAGCTCAAACTCCCATGAACATGGCAGAGTAGTATTCATTTTCAGCTTGTTCCGTTTGTTTTCTTACCTAAATTATCGTTAGTGAGATCATATCTTTCTCCATTGTCCTCAGGGTGCTTGTAGCCGGGTCCGTTGGCATAAGTGAGCGTGGTGTAAGGTAGTTCGTCCACATCCGAAATACCAGCGAACCCAAGGATTGGATTGCCCCGCTGTGGGTATCCATTAATGTTCATGACATGGGCGTGATCAGCTGTCACAACAATTAGTGTATCTTCCATGGACGTCATCCCAACTGCCGTGGCTGCATGGGAAAAGTGTCAAAGGTTGTTGTCCTGCAAGGTTAATGATAGTAGGGAGACCTACCCACTGCTGCATCCATTGAAATAGTCTCAACTAAAGCCTTCTGAGCTTTTGTGGAATGATGAGCGTGGTCAATTCTATTAGGAGGAAAATTTTATTGGAGAAGCGTCAAATGAAGTGGAGTGAGCGTTACTTACCGGCCACCTGCAGAAAAGAGAAAGGCGTATTAGGTGTGACACTTGAAAATTTGCTCTGAATCTGGCTCACCTTCAATGAAGAGAAAGAAACCGTTTGGATTCTTGGAGAGGACGTCAATTGCCACTTTGGTCATTTCAGGGAGACTTGGATCTGCAGTAGCATCAGCATCCGTCACGTAGTCCATGTGATCGTAAGAAAAGAGACCTGGAGTGATACACTTAGCTAATTGAGACTAATTGAGACAAGGAATGGCATTAACTTCACTTTACCCATAAGATAATCAACTTCAGAGGAATTAATGGAGAGAAGTTCAGAGCGATTCGTGACGTACTTTCCTCGGAATTTCTTTTTGAGATCCTTCCACGTGCTGATGAGGTTTTTTCCATCTCCTCGACGCCCTCCTTGTTTGCTTTCAGCATCCAGTGATGTCTTTGGGGTCAGTTCACGGCGTCCACCTCCCAAAATAACCTAAAATCAACAAAGACTCTCATTTTGAATTCTGCCTTTCACTATAATACTGTTTACAGCAAATTTTTATAAGAAACCTCAGAAATTCAAGCCCTCGGCTCCCTCAGCTTAAGGTTTGAAAGCAAAAGCAGAATTTAAAGCCTAAGTAAAAAATGGGAAAACCACCGAGAAGTCATAAATATATTAAACATTCAAATATCCCAAACCCGTGCAAATACTCAAAGATTCAAGCTCCAGCGATCAAGGTGATCGAATTTTTCCAAACCCAAACCAAACAACAACCTGAACCTTTATTTGAGCAGGTTGCAAAACAATTTTTAGAGAGGATTATCACCTGGAAGGGATTTTTACTTGAAAGGTTTTTCTGAAATGTTAAAAAATTTCGGGCATGCTGTCTGGTTCCAGAATTTCATGAATTTCGCACGTCGTCTGGAATGTTTAAAAATTTTATACATCTGAAATTCCTATGAATTTCGGATGATTTTGGAAACTTGTATTAGTTTTGCACCTTATCTGAAATTTAATGAGTTTTGGTCGTTTTGTG
>JABASM010000684.1:0-19800 GCA_019776545.1 Brachystomella parvula
ATTCGAATCGAATTGGCGTAAATGAAGGGATACTAATTTATTTACACGGATAAGCATTGTCGTACTAGCTAGTTGGTATAATTTAAATTATTCCGTAAATAGTGCACAGAGAAACGGACAATGAATGTGCTTTTTAAATTAGTAATAAACATAGGATGACCGCAAGTCGCAGGTGCTTAATTTGATTCAGCGTACTGATACAAGTATCTTCAAGGTAACTGATTACAATTAGAAACTAGTGCCTATAATTATTTCGCACTAGTGCGAGAGTGTGGTTTTCAAATTCTGATCTGTTTTGTAGTACCTTACGTACCTTAAATAAACCTTAACACTAGTAAGTCAGCTGCTGTGGATATTAGGAGATTAGGAAAATGAACATCCTTCGCTTCATCTGACGAATGGTTGATTCCGACCCCCTTTTTTAAACTAGCTTGGATTTGATCCTGTTTCTGCTTTAGTTCAGTCAACGTCTTGACCACTAAATCTTGATAACCTAAAAGAAAACAGACTCGACTGTAAGGCTGAATGTGCTGCGTCAACAATGTGCATTACGAGGCCGCCATGCGTGCCTAGTCACACGAGTAGAAATAATACGGAAGAATCATGAATTTCTTACCGCTTTGTGTAAGATGAAGCTCCACCCTTGCAGAACGAGGAGATAGAACCGGATTTCCTACCGTACTTCTAGGTGAATCACCAGCATCATGTACTCCTTTCTGCATGGTGTCCACTTCATCTCTCACAACGGGCAGAGTTGAGATGATGCCGCCTTCACCCTATCACATGAAACCAAAGCGTAAAAATTAAAACAAAAATAAGCAACGACGCTGCAGAGCAGAAGCGCAATATTCAGTACGAAGGCATTATGGTTAATCACAATTCGCAATTTGGGTAAGGCAGCGTATCCCGTACGTGTTTGCCAGAAAAGAGCGTACCCGTACTCGTACTGGTATGATTTAAGAAAAATAATCGCACGTAGTACTCGTACCCGTACGATTTGCGGAATGTATGATTGTGTAGGATTTCGTAACGCATACTCGTACGTGTACGGCCGCCTTACATGTACGCTAATAATTTACGTACCAGTGGTATCTGCTCCTATAGAGAGGGCGAAGGATATACAGAACTTGGCTGCGGCGGTACCAGCACGACCTGCAGAAACGGAAATACCTGATGAGCATTTGATTAATAAGGGTTAAGATTAAATGCAACTCACCTTGTATAGATAATCGGTAAAAATAGGACTTAAATTGACCTCCAGCAATATCACTTTCCACGAGACACGAGGACTTTGAAAATTCAGCAAAACTCAAAGCAGAAAAGAGAGTAAAGCGTAGAGCATGCCACTCTCGCGTTTTACAAAAACCTATGATTTCAACCCATTAAACCAAACCAAAAACTTTTTCTCCTCCTCAAACCAGGGCTGAAATCCACAAGGCTTAGAAAAACTCCCTCGCTTTGAGTCTTCTCCTGCGCAGAGGAGCAGGGTAGCAGCAGCTGTCTTAAAGAAGTGGTTAGGACAGCTGCTGCTGCCTTGCTCCTCCAAACTTCCCACCAAACACTTCCGTCAGACGTCTGCGTCTTTCCATTGTTGCCTGGGTATTTATTGGTCAACCAGCTCACCGACCCAGTCGGTGCGGTTTTGTTGGTGTCTGTTTGTCACGCTGGATTCTATTCCAGTGGGTCAAACGCTATAAAATGCAGCTGGGGTTGAGTGAGGACCGTTGGTACTTTCATATTAATCTGTTAGTTCTAGTTAGCCGTAGTGCCAGCAGAATTTTTTTCCTTGGTCATTTTTCTCATGTTTTAAAGCATTCCAAGAATTAAGAAGGAAAACAAAATCGGTTAGAGTCAAAATCTTCAAAAAATTCAAATAAATTCTCAAGCAGGAAATAAAAGATCGACGAAGGTTGACGGAAGTTTGGGTTTGTGTTTTTTTATTCAGAAGATTCACCACAATTTTAATGGTAAGCTGGCTATTTGGGAATGAAAATTAATCTTTCTCTCAGGAAGTCATAGTTCAGGAACTTCTTCGCCTCCGCCTTTTTCTGCTGCAGAACCAATGTAGCACATTGTCAATGGTACTAGATATGAGGATGCAGAAGTGTCGGCGCATGTGAAGTCCCATACCAAAAATTTTCCTCGACACCATGAATCATTTAACAATCAGTCAGGACTAAGCGTCTTCTCTAGGCCATCCAACTGTCAGTCCAACTGTCATATTTGGATATTGGAATAGAATGAGTATTCAAACATTCGATTACTAGAATATTAAAAAAAATTTCCATTATTCAAACAGGTCATCATTATTTGCGGACAGTCAATATGGGAAAAAATTTTCTGATTCCCGTTAATCAGTGCTAAAAAATTTTTCATGGACGCTATGAGCATGCTAGTAAAAACTTGTCCTTTGAGCATGTGTCCTTCATTCTTCTCCTTCACCTTAAACGTGAAATTGAGCCTTGTAAATGTTGTGAACTTCCGTCGCTTGGACACGAGAATATTAAGCAGAAATTATCCTTACAAGGATGGGGGCTGTGAAAAGTCGAGTAAATTGTGTATCCTGTTTCCGTAATTTTAATTGCTGGGGCTGGCGTCATAATTCCCATGGGATAAATGAGCCAATTTGCGGTAGGAGTACCAGCAGTGAGCATGGGAACAACGATTCCACTAAAATGTACTCTTGGTAAGAAAAAGGAGGAAAAAAAATAACCTTTGCTTTCCGCTTTAAATAAAATACTAATTTTTGTAATTCAAAGGGACCTTAGACCAAAATCCAAGACGCATCGCCTAGAAAAGCGATTGGATGAAGAAATCGTTCTAGAGCCGGGCTCTATCAATGGGGAACAAGTCTTAATGGAAAACTGCAAGAACTGCAAGGTCTATCTCTTGGACTATTTAGCTGCCCTCAACATTGACGACTGTGAGGACTGTATAATTATTTCTGGACCGGTGAAGGGAAGGTTTGCATATTTTTTAGTAGACTCTAAATTTCCAAGGAAATCGAGAGAGTTATCATCTAAAAATTATTTTCAGCGTTTTCCTTCGTGATTCTATCAATTCGACACTCTGCTCTGTTTCTGGGCAGCTTCGGCTTCGTGACTGCAAGGAAATTCATGTATTCGGCGGAGCAGAGTCTGAGCCTATCATCGAATCCAGCGTAAACATAAAAATCGGTCCATATACTCTAAACTACGAAGGAATAGGAGGTGGGTTACACAATGCCGGACGTTCAATCAACTTTTTGAATGCTTGATATTTTTTCAGAACACTTTCGAGCTGCTGCGCTATATCCTGACAAACTTGTGGTGAGTACAATGTACGACTTCACTCCACCCACAAGTCAAGAGCATCCACTGAATTGGAAAGCTATGTCAGGCTCAAGGTCCTCAAAATATTTGCCAACCCCTTCATCCTCCTCACTTTGCTTGCCTTTCTCTACTGACGAGCAGAGCTCCTACGTAGCGCAGTACGCGGAGCGAACAAAAATCAACCCGCACTGCTAAACGCTCTTTTGGAAAATATTTTATGAGCGTTGAGGATGAAAGGAATACAAACGTAAATTCAACTCAACTTAAATTAAGGAGATGGATGAAAGAAAATTTCTGAATAGGGTAACCCCAGTTTTTTTCAGTGAGTATTCTCAATAATGACGCTGTCGTATTTTGCATCTTCTACTGTGATCAGGTAGTGGAGGGTTTTGGAGCGAAAGAGACTGTAGGTATTGTCGAACGTCACCGTGTCTAAAGCAAAAATAAAATTAATTCAAAATCTTGGGATCCTTCGTATTTTCTCAGCGAAACGAAGTGCATTACATTTTCCAACTTCTGGACAGACAAAGAAGCCTTCATGAACTACACCACCATTAGCTCTTCGTTTGGCAACTACTTCCTTCCCAGAGTGAGACATTAAAAATCCAATGTCATAGGAATCGCTTTTGAAAATCCAGCTATGTAAAATAAAATTGTAAAATTTAAAAAATAGAGATTTATACAGTTAAGGTTCGGAAAAATTACCTCATTTTAATGTTAGCATCTTTGATTTCAAAATCCAAATTTAGTCTGCTTCCTGAAGCAACTGTAACCGCGTTTAGTGCGTCCAAGGAAATTCCACTTATTCCCAGACCCCCATCATTTACAACTAGTTTTGCTGCTTCGATTTTCTAAAGCCATTGGGAAAAGGTTAAAAGGTGGAATCATGATAGCCAAAAAGAATTTTGACTTACTTTTTGCAAGAGATCGGGAAGAGATCCGCCATATTTGCATGGTAAATTGTCCCTAGAGATTTCGGCCAGCAGAGCTTTTTTCCATTTACTTGTATTTCCATCATACAACTGAACTTTTCCAATTGTTTTTGCAGCAAGCATTTTCTTGACAAGTGGAAATAGAAGAGCAAACAGGGATGGAGCTACTCAAAAATGAAAACATGAAAATAGAAAAATCCGAGCCATCGAAGAGTGGCGTACCATTGATCACATAAGCGACTCGGAGACACTCCGGGTAATTTCTTTCAAAATTTCTAAAACTCTCGAGCAGGACCTCTGGAACTGTTTATTTCAAAAGGAAAAAAGCCATTATTTACTATTTAAAAAAATCTCATTAAAACTTGTATTAGACTAACCTGCAATAGAAGTTAGATTTCGTACGTTGAACCCATAGAGGTCAAATATGATTACACACTGAGTGATCACATCACTCCCTACGCCACGAGCTTTGGCAAGGTCCATTACCTTAGCAGTGATTTGAACCAAAAATCGGTGAATGAGTTCTTTCCGTCCTTCCATTAGTTCCTTCCTGGCGTAAAGATCCCATTCACAAACTGGAACGATGACAACTGTGCCAAAATAATTAAATCAGATTATGCTCAGCATAACTTCAGCTTTTTTTTTCCTACCAGGTAAACCATACTCATCAAATCCACTGATTTGGTAAGGAAAAAAGAGATCGTAATTGGCAGGGGGGTTCCAACTGAGGATTTTGTCAAAATCGAAAGACTTCCGCCATTCCCAGGACTAGAATTTCAAAAATAAAATTCAATTTCCTAAAAATACAAAAATTCTTTTTTGAGAATAAATACCCGGCGGATCATGCGCTCTGCTCTATCCAAATCGTAGTTCCTGGCTCGTAGCCATTTGATTAGTTGGATGTCTAACGCCTCCATTTCGTCTAAATTCAAATCTGTTATCCGGCTCCGGAACTGAAAATTTTTGTTTTTAATTTTGATAAATTCTTTACTAGTCAATCATAAAATGATTTGTATATTTAAATATAATTTCCTTTACCATTTCCAGAACTCCTTTTTCTTCTTCAGAAACAGGGGGATAGCTGGAGTTATCCATTTTTCCTTCTAACTAAATTTCTTGAAAGTGAAGCAGGTATACTTCCTGACTCCCAGGTTTCTTTAGATTGACTAACAAGTGTGCCAATTTATCCGATGACGATGAGCCTGACGATGATGTACTTTGGAGCTACACAAAGCTGACCTAAAGGAAGTATGGGAAATACCTCCTTCTACAAAAAAGTGAACGGCACTAAGGTAAACTTGTTTTTGTGGTTCACTCGTGTATCCACGTTATTAAACTACGTCAAAGACCCAGCAACACTACTGCAATTTCCTCTGTGTTCCTTGATTAGTGTTTTATGATTTTGTAATTAAGTAAAAGTGGGATAAGAAAAAATTTCACCTGAAGGCATAAGAAATAAAAACGGAACCAGCACCCTCAGCGTCTTTTCATTTCAACCCTCTTTTCATTTCCTAATCAACCAATAACAAAAGCCTGTAAAAAAAAATCGAACCTGGCTGTACTTGGACAGGAAAAGAGCAAAAATCCAAAATGAAGTTTTCTGCGATTTTTCTAAAAATAAAATAAACAACTCAATCTAAGAATATACTTGACCGATTTTCCAATTTTTGATTTATTAAACTTTTCACTTGGTATGTAAATATTTAAAAGCACTGGATAGCCGCTGCTAGCAGCTCCACCGAACCCAAGGTGCTGCTGCTTAGAAAAGTCCATTCTGGGCGCTTTCTGAAATCTCCATAAGATCCAGTACAACACACCCGATGCGTATAATATTCGGCAATGAAACAAATCCCGGAGGCCTTTCTGGTGAGAATAATTGACTTTTGGGATCATGGCGACCTTTTTTTCTTCCAAGACTTGCTGATCTTTTTGAAAAAAATTTAGGAAGGTCATCAGGAAGTCTGATTGTTTGATTTCCAATATGGATCACACCAGAAATTAGTGGTAGAAACTGTTTAATGCTCAGATGATCCAGTTTAAAGACATCTAGATCAGGATCATGGAAGAAGGATGGAGGCATCTTCGACTCCGTGGGACTGGGGCCCATACCAAGCAACAACTTAAAAATCAAAAGGACTAGTAGTCTCCACATGTTTAACTAACTAAATTGATCACTTTATTTAGGCACTGAGCAAAGTGTGAATTAACTGATTCTCGACCTTTGCATCTAAGAGTCCGAAAATCTTTTTTTTAAAACGCTTATCTACAGCAAAATAAAAATGAATTTTTAATTCAGTAAGACAGTCCCAGTATCCAACTGAAGACTGCCATGCCGATCATCTCTTCGCCTACCTCTTCAAAGTTTTTAAGATATTTCCTCAGTAAATCCTTTAATTGCTTTCGTCGCGCTCGAGAGTAACATAACGATCAATTTTGTTTCAACTGTGACTCCCTGTATCTTCATCCATGAAAAGGAAGGGCGGGTCGGATCCATTGTTGAGTGGAACCATAAGGCAGGAACGATTGTACCGCTCTTTGCTACGGCTCAAATACTAAAGTGAAAGACGGTAACTCAATTAATTAAATTTCACAATGAATATGAAATTTGAGTTTCTTCCAGATATTTAAAGAACAATCAACACTATTTTATTGTGCATCATACTAATAGCTATATAAGTACTAGACTAGTGATAATAATCAGGAAAAATGAAATAATGGCTGAACAAAGTATGACAAAGTTTCCACAATTTAAGAAGCTTGGAACATAAGAATTTTTTCACAGCATTTTCAACACAGCACCAGTTAAGATAACGACCAGAAAAATACAGGTTCAAATATTACAAATCCAATCAGAAAAACTGTTCGCTTTTCTATGACAAGAATTTATGGATTGGATTTCGCAATAAATGGCAATCAAGACTAAGCACGAACACTTGATTAGGGACAAGCATACAGAAATGCAATCCAGATTTGTGACATCTCGAAAATGACCTATCCGTCATAAAAAACCCTTTCTTGTAATGAGGAAGCTCAATGAGGCTGGTCATGGTTGTTGGAGACCGTTTGTGAGCGAGAGCTAACTATGTTTTGCCAATGTTTTCGATTCTGGCGAACACCGTCTAGAAGCGGTTTGAGTTTTGGGGATAATCTTGCAAATGCCTTTAAAACAAAGCCATGGATTAATCATGCGTCCACAGTACAGGACAGGTTAAGGCTTACCTCATATACAGGTTCACAAATGGAGTCAATGAAAGCGATCTGCATCGTTGGCAATTGATCTTTTTTCTCTCTATTCATCATATCCTGTAATTATGAACACAAATTCAACCACAGCTCATTCAGGGGGATAGTGAGCTCTAGCAGTAGCTTACAATTGGTGTAATATTCAGCTCCTCTCTCTCGATATCTCCTTGCTCAAAGAATTCGCTTGCTACAAGTTCCGCTACCTAAAAAACTCCAGTTTAGATCAAGATCAATTACATTAAGCATTTTCAGTACATTGAACTTGGCATACCCTACGTTCCACGTCCCACGGCTTCGTAATCGCAGCTAAATCGCACACGGTCATAAGCATTCCGCGGAGTAAGTCCCTATGCTCTTCCTTTGTCCAGTTATATGAATTATTATCAACTAACTCCATGAAGGCTCCCCGATTCCTAGACGAAAAAAGAGTTATAGACAAGATGCTCCTGAGTAACTCATTATGTGTAGTTCAAATTGAGTCAGATTGAAAACTTAGACACTCATCGTGGGTAAAATTAGATTGGTTCAATTCTGACAGGGTACAGGTCAAAGGTCAAACAAAGTTTCCTTGAAGCCAGGTCAAGAAACAGGGCGACAAGGAGTAACTGAGTCGGCGCAGTGACTTGACTCGCGATTCCAGATTCTGAACCTCACTAATTAGCACTAGTGAGCTAGGGGTCATCATTTAGGAAAGTGAAAAGCGGATTCGCAAGTATGGCCTACCTAAAGTATACTGCGAGATCAGTTGCTAAAATAGACTCCTCAAGGACTTTGAGAACCCTCGAGTACTCATCCGGGCTTAAGTGACTGAGAATCTGATTACCCTGAAAAACACAGTATAAATAATAAATGAAAATTTTTTCAGGTGAGAATACATCGGCGTGGAAGGCCGTACCTGTGTATTTAAAATCATAAGACATTGGTCAAAATGGTGACGCTCCATTGTGGAAGTAGAGTATAGTTGAGCTAACGGCGATGAAGCTCTGTAATAATTTTGCAGTTAAATAAACTTGAAACTAACGAGAATAGCTCATTCCTTACTTAATTTGAAATGAATTATT
Source organism: Brachystomella parvula (assembly GCA_019776545.1). Lineage (NCBI taxonomy): Eukaryota > Metazoa > Arthropoda > Collembola > Poduromorpha > Brachystomellidae > Brachystomella > Brachystomella parvula. The sequence continues at coordinate 8,548 of JABASM010000684.1, forward strand.
TGTACCCCTATGGTCCAAATCGTGGCACAGGCAGGCAATCAGAATTCCTAAGCACTCCATATCCCCTAGAACTTGCCACCATTTTGTTTTCTATTCATCAAATCAATTCAGCAAATATTTGTAAAGAATTTCATCCTTTTAGTTACTGTGAGAATTGCAAACATCATCTGGGCCACGTTGAAGGCATGACGCCAATTATGGTAGATAACCTTTCGGTAATTCTTCTTGACAGAGAGAAGCCATCGACAGAGAACGTCGTACTCAATATGAAACCGTTTGATTAAGTCCAAGTCCAAAAACATCCTGAGGCAAGCCTAGTTGAACCAACACCAGTTCAAGCCAGCTCAATAAATTAAACGGAGATTATTTACTTTGAACGTGTCATCATCTGACATCTCATCATCATCAAAATCAAAACTATGAAGACGAAAGTGCTGTGACGAAGGAATGGTGCAAGTCTGAAAAGAAAAAAGCAGTTGGCCTTTGGTGAATGACAAATGAAATTCTGAAGAGTCCTTACACGTAGAGATTCGGCCTCTTCAGCTGGAGCAATAGCGTGATAGCTCAAAACTTCTAAAGTCACCCTTTGCTTGGCGATGGCTGTAATCGCTTTCTCGTACCTGTTGAATATCAATCAGTGAGTCCAATGAGATTCTACTATTGATTCTCCTGCTTACATTCGAGTGTTATGAATTCCCATCCCACAAAATATTGTAAATGCTTCCACAAAGCTTTCATCGCTTGCTGAAAATGGGGCTTCGTCAAGCTTGTTGATAAGCTGAAAAAAAAGCAGAGATGAAAACCCCCACATGAATGGGATCTTATCATTTCCCTTACTTGTATAACCCCAATAACTTGACCATCCGTGTTTCGAATTGGCATACAGAGCACGTCACGGTGATGAAAATCATTATCAGCATCCACTTGTGGATCAAACCTTGAGTCTTCGTATACATTTGTAATATTGAGCATCTGTAGGGATTATTTGAGTAACTACAAGCCAAAATTTTCATTTCGTAAAATACTTCTCCAGTAGTGGCGACGTATCCTGTGATACCGATATTAATAGGAAACCTCCCCTCGAACGGACTACTCCGTGAGTCTGAATCTTTTTCCTCCAGATCCTTAGCTTCAAGGTCAAAGACACGGGAGAAAGTCCCTTTGGAAGCTTCATGGACTAGAAGTATCTATTAAAAAATCGGGGGTGAATCAAAACAGCATAGAAGGAAAGGGTGCGTGATTTAATTTACCTGAGCTCTTTCACATTGCATTAGGGAGAGTGTATGTGTGAGGATTCGACAGACCATGTGCTCTATAGTACTCTGCTCCTCGAATATCATTCGGGCTAAGTCCAGGAGAACCTAATTAAATAAGAATTAGTCATAATATCCCGTCATACAAAAAATAATCCAGGCTGATATCAAATCAATTATTATAATTGCTTCCAGAAAAACGGAAGTAGTTTTGTAATCCCTGCCCAGAAATCTTTTGCATTCGGAACTTTAGATATAGCGTGAAAGCTTGAAGAATATACTAGTCTTAAAAAATTATATTAGGAAAATTGTAATGTAGTTTAGTAATAATCTGCTACTCAGAATTCAGCAATAAATACCTGCGTTCGCTTGACTTCGAGTCGGCTATGCTGGTAAAGGTTGGCATTTCCCAATCCAATTCCACAAAATTGCAAATAGTTTGAAAATACTCTTTCGTCTTTCGGAGTGAAGCAAAGACCGTCACGCTTGTTGATGACCTGTGTATAGAGAAAAAAAAGGATATTTCCGTCCTCATAAACTTTGTTTTCAGAAGAGTTGATGCTGAAATACATGTGAACAGAAGAAGAAAGCACTGATGTTTTAAGGCTCCTTTTAAGTTTCATAGCCTGAATAATTCCTCCTCCCTGCTAGCTACCCCAAAGTTATTCTAAGGAAGCACTGGAGCGACTCTTCAGACTCTTTGGGGCTTATTAATATTTTATGAGAGCATCTACTTGCTACCCTCATACAAAGAAGTCTTGATCTTTCCACTTACTTGAGCAACTCCTAGGACGTCTCCATTCTTTCCTCGGATGGCCATGCATAAAAGGGACTTCGTACGGTAACCAGTTTTAGCATCAATCTCCTGATTGAACCGACCGTCCTAGTCACTCAAAAGAAAACAAAAGAAACCAACCCTGTAATTAAAGGAAAATGAATTCGGGATTCTCTGAAATGAACTGAGAAAAGTGGCTTGGAGACTTTAAAAAACATAAAAATAATAGCTTAATAATAGCTTAAATTTCTGGAGTTATAAAGCAAGTCTATCATCAAATTCAGAAGGGACTTAAGGCTAAAAATCGATTTACCAGGTAAGCGTCCGGAATGTTGAGAGTTTCTCCGCTCTCGGCAACGTATCCCACAATTCCAGATCCCCAAGGAATTCGAATCTCCTCTTTGGATTCCATATCAGCCAGAGTTGAGCGCGAGCTCACGTCAAAGAGCGTGGAAACCAGGCAGTGGGAAGAAGTACCTTTTTTACCCTGGAGAATCAAAAATGGATCATTAAAAGCGTCCCAGCGGCTAGTAATAAATCATCCAAACCTGAACAAGAAAAAGTGAAGCTCGATCTGCAGAAGTAAGGACTCCAACATGTTGTAATATTTTATGTGCTAAGGTCCTCGTGTCTAGCTCGTCACAAATGTCTTTAGCTAGTTCAAAGAGAAGTTCCTTTTCGTCTAATGCCTGTGAACAGAATCCTGACATGTACGAAACACAGTTTCCTCAATTTCTTGGTTCAAATATTTACATACCTGGAGCTCTTCTCTGGATTTTCTATAAGTGAGACCAAAACAATCTGAGGCAATGGGTGGGGTGAGGAATGTTGGCGTTCCGTCCAGAGTTGGCCAGACCATTGGTCGTACTAGGCCACCACGCTCAAACTCTTGGGCTGAAATCTTACGGACTGGAGTGGATGATCCAGAAGCACAACTGCTCTTGCTCGATGTTCCCTATCACAAGAAATTTTACGATTAATTTAACCAAGAATCGCGAAATAGGAGAATAGCTGTAATTAAAATGAAACTTTTAATTTTTGCTACACTCACTGTTTGCTCGCTTGAAAGTCCAAGAGTACGGATCACTGTATTATTTGTTGACCCTCCATTTCCACCCCCCACGTACATCACGCTCGTAGTGACAGAGTCCAAGGTTCGAGAGTGTGAGAGTGACCCTGCCACACTAGGTGGCTGACTGACAGCGTGTGCCACCAGCCAAGCATCGATTAAAGACCTATGAGCCTTCCTATACGTAGACAACAAAAAAGCATAAGTTCATTTACCCCATACCTCCTTTCACCCATCCTTTTCTCACACCTAATAAAATAGTCATTCACGAATTTCGGATGTTCATCTAGCCATGCCTCAATGGCAGCAGACTCAGGGTCGTAAGGAAGCTCCGTCTCTCCCAGCACGACGCTTTCACTAATTTCCATTTCCCTCAGAGGCTCCCCTAAAAAGAAAACCGGAGATTAAAGATGCCCAGTGACAGCGTCTAATTGGAACTCCATGAGTAATGGGCGGATGGATGAGGAAGAAAGATGGACAAAGTTGGCAGGGTGTTTTCTAAAGATAAGCTCTTTCTCACCTTCTTCACCTCTCCGCCTTCAAACTAAAAATGAAATATTTCTCCAAAATAGAGTTCCGCTTTTATCATTTTCTGGAGTAAAGGGAGGCGGTGGTTGGTCATGGTGCTCGAGCTGAGAGGAAGCAAACTGAGAGAAAGTAAAAGGAAAGCCAGGAGATACTGGGACGCCTCCGTAATAACTATACTACAGCATAATGTTCTTGGCTTTATACTTTAGCTGAAAAATTTCAACTGGCTTCACCAAGGGTTAAATCTCCTCCTCCGGTGGAGCTAACGGCTAATTAACAACGGAACCGGAGGAACCTTTTAATTCTAAAAGCCAGTCAATCAGCTTCAGAAAACGGAAGTTGGAGCTCAGCAAGAGAAAGTAACCTGGGAATCCTGGGAAAGGATAGGATTCATTGATTTCAATTATAAATTCTGCTGGAGAGATAGAGAGAAAGAAGCGAAATGGAAAACGTAACGAACATAGGGATTCCCAGATATAGGATTTCAAAGGGAATCCTTTGACTCCTGTAAATCTAAATGATCCTAGCTGATCCAGGAAACCGAAGGGATTGAATTTCAGGAGGAGAAGACATCCTTTTGATCTGCTCATATATACAGACGCCCTTTTTTGGCACAGCCAATTATATTTAATCTTGATACTACCAACCAACCAATACTGGATAGCAGAGAGGGTAACAGATTTCTTTGAATTCTCCGGTGACCAAATTTTCGCAACGCCCTCGGGTTCTAACAGGTTACCGTTTTCTCTTTTTCATTTATTGCTTTCTGAAAATGACAGATTCCAAGTGCAGAGTCAACATCGAATTGCAAACATAATCCATCATTAGTAATCTGCCATCTGCTTTCCGAGAAATCAAACATTGATAGTCTACGGAACGAATAATAATAATATATAATTTAAAAAATAATAATTTATGAGGGGAAAATTACAGAAACAGACGGGGAGAAAATAGAAAAGAAATCCCAGCATTCTCTACGCTAGACTACATAATAACTTGGCACAGGCTATCCGTTGAAATCAGAAGAAGAATAGCGTGAGGCCTATAGCTGGAGATAATGGGACTTTATCGCATCCAGACAGCGTATTCCAAATCTTATCTTAAACTTTTAAGTTTTAACATCTCCTCCCATTTTTCAAAGGAACTTGAATTTTACATCTGGTACATCTAGAAACTGATACAAGAAAAATGTACTATTTCAAAATTTTGGATATATTTTAGATCAGAAGCTGAGCTATATATTTAAAAAAGAGAATAAAAGTCCGCAAAAAAAGCAATCTCCGTTCGGTGGGTGACAAAAAGAAAATTGAGAACTGATACTGGGCTCATGTTTAACATCAACATGTGCACATGCAGAGCTTCAATCCTTGCAAGAAAAATGCTTCCAAGACAGAATGGCAATCAGAAAACAAGAACAAGAATGAAATCTTGTCTAGTTCCAACAGACGGAATTCAATTTCGCAAAGCAAAATCACGATATATTGCAATAAGTCCGAAATCATGGATCGATATCATTTTCTCATTCTAAATGTAATAGGATTGGGGCGAATGAAAAAATGAGGATGGATCCTGCACATAATGACTTTGCTCAGGCAAAACGGCGACAGTAGCAAAATGCCAAAATTTTTGTAAGATTAAAAATATTCCGGTTTACCTCAGGTATGTTTCTAATGAAATTCAAAACATCTACAACACATGTCAGTCACAAGTAGGCTAAACCCCTAATTTCGGCTTTCATAGTTAGTTTATAAAACAGTTCTTCACACCTCACAGACATCTCTGGGCCGTATTAGCCGTTAAAAATTTAATAAAATCAAATTTTCAAAACTCAAAACCTACGAATTATTTTTTCTTTTCACACCGCAATTAAGTACCTCCAAAACAAGCTAATTACTTTTCTAAGGCCTCGCAAAAATTATAAAACAGTTTCACTCAACTTGGACTTGTGCTTGTCTGTCTATCTTCATCTTTTTCTTGAGCTAAACGAGGAGCTCTTACTCTAAAAGCTATCATACAAAAGTCATAACTCATCATCCAAAAACAAATACGCAAGTGTCAAAGAGAACATTATCATCACACCATTTTGACTAAATGAAACTATTAATCTGGAATTATATATATATATGTCTTTGAAAGACGAAAGGAAATGTAATCAAACTTGTGGCTAGTTAAATATCCCGTAGTGAAGTGGATAATAATGATCCCCCTCCTGTCCCAGAATGACTTTAGGACCATTCAACCATCCAAATTGAGTAGAGAAAACAAACAAGGCCTAATTGGACTTTCTTCTTTCTTTCTTCCCCCTCCAGCAGCAGCCCCTTTCAACTATGACTGACGTTGGCTGACTTATTAGATTAGTAGGATAACCCAACCCAAAACTATCTTGAGGAGCAAAATGTGATTGAGTGGGAGAACCAAAGTAGCAAGGTATTCAATTAATGATCCACTTCCGGCGCCCAAACGGAAACCTGATGGAAATTGAGCTCAAAGGTGGATCAATCTAATAAGCAAAATGCTCGTTCGCCATGACTGAATTCGCTGGCTTCACCGAACCATAGTTATACTTCAGGCTTGCCTTGAAAGCAGATTTTTGGCCTTATACTGAATGACAAGCAGAAGGCCCTTTAGTTTTTCAGCGAAAGAAAAAATGGTCACCGTTTGACAGGAATGAGAATTTGCTTATTTTGATCGTGGCCTGATCGTAAAATCCTATCTGCAGTTTGTAACACAAAAAAATATACAAAATATTAATAGACTTACCAATACGTCGACGAACGGCCCATAACACTGGATGAGCGGACGGATTACCGCTGGAACTGTTGCTAGCCAGTTTTCTGAAATCTAAAAAATAAGGAATTAATTTTTTGTCCCTCCAATATCGTCAACCTATGTTTTTCCCTTCCACAAAGCCAACAGGCCAATATTACAAGTATACGTAAATCAAGGCATCACGAATCACACTGAAAATTCTTGGCAAATCGCTAGAAGACTTTCAGTGAAGGTCCTCAAGCGATTTGTCAAAGAAATCACTTACAAAAGTTAACATAATAGAAAACAGCTGTTAAAGTTGCTTACTTTGTGCTCTGTTGACTGCGGATGATGTAAATGACTAGATCAGATTCAGATCCTGGAACACGAATTCACGGAACTGGAGTATGGAAGACAAGAAACTATCTAATTAAGGAAAAATTGCAAGATAATCTTAACTGACCTAAATTTTTGGTAATTAAGGAAGTTAGATGGGAAAACCGCTGGAAATGGGAACTCCTTCCCGATGTTTATTTTACACAGATTTTGGAATTCTTGCTATTTTTTCCCATAGATAATTTTTCACGCTTTCCGCCATTGTCTCCTCCACTTAAAATCAAAATACGCAAAGCCGTCAAAATTCCTCACACTAAAATCCATCAAAATGCATTTGCATTAGCCAGTGCATTTTAATTGGTTAATTACTTAATTTTTGCGTAATTTAAAACACTTTCAGTTTTTGCTCAGTATACTTTCCATCCTCCCTGCTCAAGACTCAAGAGTCACGCCAAGTCTTGAATCTTGATCCCTGCAAATAATTTCTATCTGGAGAAAGCAAAAACACGCTTTTTAGTTTAGCACTAAACGTCTCGAAAGCCGAAATGCTGAACAATTATTGCTTCAATTATTTCAAGATTATTCCCAAAACTTAGTAAACAAGAACTTTTCAGTTCAAATGCCTGAATTTCCATCCACCTCATCATTTTTTTTATTTCTACACCGCCACACGAATTTTCCATTTACTCAATTAAGGCAACACAAATTGATTTTTAGACAATGGTTCATTGCAATCGAGACCGATCTTCTGCCTCTGCGATCTGGACATCGACAAAGCAAAATAATTGAATTTAAGCCAAGGCCTTGGTAATGGCTTCCTTGCTCTTCTCGTAAACGGTATCCACAGATACGTTTTCACCAGCATCGATGTGTGCTGTGGAATGAAAAAAAAAAAGAAATTAGAAAGAGGGAATAGAAGAAGGTAGCTAAAAGCTCTTACTGATCTTTGATCCATACGCAGCAACAACTTCGGATGAGTGGGCATGGTAGGCAGCCAAACGCTTGTCAATGGTGGCCTCGTTATCATCAGCATGGGCATGGGCTTGGAGGAGACGCTGCTTTCTCACATTGTCGGGGCAGTGGTAGTACAAAACACCCTTAACGGACCCGAACTAAAGAAATATACTCATGAATTAAAATGAAAACTAGTAATTAATAAAAAGAATCAATTTGAATTTAATTACTTTGGCCTCGAACTCTGATCCCTGTTCCTTGCTGCGTGGGTATCCAACGACCAAGACTCCCTTTACATTGTCAGCGTGTTGGACCAAGTATTCTTCAATAATCTCGAGGGTGGTGGCATTGGAGACGAGTTCACTAAATTGTGAGCGCAAGCATTATATTGAAGTGTGAGTCAAAAAATGAAAATTTAGTTTACTAACCCCTTGGACATGGCTGCCTCAATTTCCTTTCCCTTAGCTGAACCGGAAGTGACAGCTGCTCTGAGAAGGCCTCCAGCGTTAACATTGGCGAATTTCAACTCCTCTTGGAGCTTAAGGCAGACGGTGGCCTTTCCAGACCCTGGTCCTCCAAGGACGAAGAAAATTGGGAGCTTGGAAATCTATAACAAATCGAACAAGAACTTGAAAACAAGAATGCTGGAAACGCAGAAAACAGTTTGTTTTAGCGCCGCCTCCTAACAACATGGCGATCGACGCCATGCTACGATTTCATTGCTCTGAGATAAACCCAAAATTTAATTTAACTGGAAAACAGCAAGTTCTTATGGTTTGATTGTAGATTTTTGTTACCTTTTCGTGAACCATGTTGCCGAAATTAAGAAGTTAATGGCAGTGGAGAAGAAATGAGATGAAATGTCGTCGACAAGGCTGCTAAGAACACAGTGAACAGAAATCCCGTGAATCCTGCATTAAATAGCTGAGCTCTCCGAAGTAACAAAAATAAGTTCAAGGAAAGTGATTAGCGGCACTCCTTCGTTATGGCCTGTCGCCAAAATCCCTCCGAGATCCAAAGTCACGGCTACAGATAATCAAAATCTAAAATTACCTTCCCACTCGCCATTCAGCAAGCAGGAAAGTCGGGTAGCACTTTACTACCAAGGGTAAAAGGACATCCAGTCACCCGGTAATATAAATTCCTAACGCAAGTTCCAGAAAAAAAGTCAAGAATGGGTTCGTTACTTGATCCATCTTGAAAAGCTCAAATTTTCCTCCTTTGCCTTTACGGCTTCATCAAATTAAGAGGTTGACTGCTGCCAAAAAATTAGATAAGAAACTTGACACATTGTAATGTTTTATAAAAAGAATCGAGATAAAATCTGGGGAAAAAGAGAAAGATCTTCCTTGCAAACTTTATTACGTTCTGTTGATGAGCCAATAACCTTCCAGAAGTTTAGCATTCAATTCCCAAAAAAATGAATATAAGTGTGTTTTGCCTAACTTAATCTTTACGGGTTACGGGATAGAGCGAAGTTATTGTTAATCAGCAAGAAATATTAAAACCCATGGACCCGTTCAACAACCGTGTGAGGTTGTCCGATGAATTCTGCATCTTCAGGATGCCCTAAGAAGTCATCGAATCCGATCAGTTCATCCCGACCTATGAATTCGTGCGTGACAGAGTTATCAAAACCATTACCAAAAAATAAGGAAGTGAAAGTACCCAGCGATCATTTACCTGTAAGGGAATTCAAAGCTGTCTCATGTCGAGCTAGGAAAGGGAGATGACCAACTTTTGCCAAACACTTCCGTTCTGCTTGAATACGTAAAGGGATGTGGATACCTTGAGACCTCCTAAGTAAAGCCATTTCCATTTGCTCTTGTCGCTGAGTAAACTGCAAGAATGACCTGATATTAAGTAATGCCACAAATAGCTGGCTCTGGTACAGTAGGAAATTAGTTTAATTACCGTCTTCTCTGATTGTTCAAGTGGATGCTCGTTCCTAGCACGGGCGGACGGTCCTGCACTGCTGATCGCGTGTACTCCACCACCATTCCTAAATTCATTAAAGTTAATAGGATTAATTTACTTCCAGAAGCTGTATCGGGGAGCCGGACAGGAGCCGATGACGAGGCGACAAATCAACATTGACAATGGTTACTGGTTTTAGAAGCTTGGAAGCATTATACATGATTAGACTTACGTTGGCTGAGAGGTGTCCATTTTCAGAACTCAATGATATTTAGTAGCACAAAACTCAAATTAAGAATTCAATTAAATTAACGATAAACAACACAAGAAATAATGAGCCGACAAGGAGGGAGGAGAAGATTCCGATGGAAGAAGGGGACATCACATGAATGGGCAACAGAGGTCTAGCGATGCCAGTCCCTTGCGCATGCAGCTTAACATAATTGATTAATTCGCCGCAAATTAGTTTACTTTAAGTAACATTTACACTAAAATCCAAAATTGAAGCTGGATTGATAGCATGAAGCAGAGAACATTTTTTTCACATCCTATGGTAGTACGTAACGATTGTAGCAATATTGGAGCTTCGAAGAAGGACGGCCAATTTTGCTGAAGGAATAACAACCCTCCGTTTATATGTTTTCCTGATTTTTATGGCATCTCTGAAGCATAACCAGCAGCTTTTTCAATTGAAATTTTTCAAAATTCACCTTCATTTGACCTTTACAGGTCATCAGAGGTCAAGGATTTAACCTCATAGTTTACTTTAGTAACATTTACACTAAAATCCAAAATTGAAGCTGGATTGATAGCATGAAGCAGAGAACATTTTTTTCACATCCTATGGTAGTACGTAACGATCCTGATTTTTATGGCATCTCTGAAGCATAACCAGCAGCTTTTTCAATTGAAATTTTTCAAAATTCACCTTCATTTGACCTTTACAGGTCATCAGAGGTCAAGGATTTAACCTCACCGATTCGGTCAAGCGATACGTCAATCAATAAGGCTTTGTCTTTTGACGCTAAAAATACACCATAAATGACCCTTCTAACCTAATATAGCGACGAGGGGTAGTTAAACCTAACGGTGGCCTATGGCGGCCATGCTGTATGCATTACAAAAGATCTGTAAAGGACTATGTAGTAGATTTTTAGAATCAGGACACCAAGCCCATTATGACTGATTTGCAGTATATTGTTATGTCCTTGTCATGTCCTTTCGATTGACATATCATTTGACCCGATCCAGGAGGTAAGCTGGCTGACCTTAGATGACTTCCAAATGTGAAAGGGAGGCGAATTTTAAAAAAAAAAAAACATTTCGAAAACTTGTAGGATACACTTCAGAGATGCTTTCAGAAACATCTAACATCGCTGATTCCTTCATCAAAATATTTTAGAGGAACATAACCTTTGAAATGTAGTAGAGGTGGGACGAAAAAGAATGTATTGCCAATTAGATCCAATTATCTTTTTGGTAAACACCGCACGCAGGAGAAAACCGCGGAGAATTTGCAAAGAAAAAGTGACATTCTTAGCATTCCTGAGATCCTGAACCTGCTTTCGCCCCCCGCTCAAATTCAGTTTTCTATTGTAGTTTTCTGCTCATTACAAATTCTGAGTAGGAGCAGAAACGATCAGCAGTGTTCGCCACAATATTAATTCCCAGTT
>JABASM010000685.1:0-19782 GCA_019776545.1 Brachystomella parvula
CTGGATTTTTTGGTACCAATATCTCATTTTGCTCAAAAATCAACTTACACGATTTTGGTTCTTAAGCTTTTTAACTTATGCTTTTTTGGTTCTTAAGCGACGATTTCCTCTTTTTGGATGGAAAACTGGTTAGATTCTTTTTGCTAGAACAAAAATTGGAACTGCTGGAACGTAGTTTGCAGTTACTCCTCCTGCAATTTTTTTTAGGCCGAATACGAAATTCTTAATTATTAAACATTTTACCTGTCCCTTCACATAAAAAGCCCCTGTGAATAATTTTTGGGGATCTCAGATTTCTGGCATCTAGGAAGATGATACATCCGTCAGCAGTTCCAATGGCGACCATTGGTAGTAGAGGGTGGGAGAGAATAGATTCAGCGTAAAACGGGAGTTTCCATTTTGTGTACTGCAAAATTTAGGTTTTATCGTTCTAAATGTCAGCAGCGACTAGCCGCATTCGCCTGAGATCTCTAATTCAGTCAGTACAATTTTCTTACGATGTTTCCAGTATCAGCATCTAAAATGTAGACTCCGCCTCTTTCACTCACTGCTGCCAGGAAATTAGCGTCCTTCTCAATAAAACAAACATCCTGAATCTCACTCAATGTAAAATCCAAGATTGAGTAGTGAATTCGCATTTTCCCAGCAATGACGCTTTCCAGCCGCTTTTCCTAAAAATCAATTCAAATTATTTAAAATAAACTCCATCAATTTTATTACTGAATTCAATTCGCAAAATTATTTCGAATTCTTTCAAGACAGGAACTTCAGTGCCAAGGGTTGATAAGGGGAATTTTAAGCTTACAATGTCTGTGATAGCGTAGAACGAGGTTTGAGGATGGGAAGCGCACTGATTTTGTATATACTTCCGAATTGTTGAACTAAAATCCATTCTTTGCTTGATCATAATCTGCTCGTTGTGTACTTGAAGAACCTTTTCAGGAAAATTAAGAAATGAAGCAATGAGGGCCTTGTGGCTGAATTAATTTACCAAAAATGCCCCTGAGCTCAAAACAGCAGCAATGCAAGTATCGTACGGAACTATGTACTCGACACTGGCTCCTTCATCTTCCTGAGTGTCTATGATTCCAACTGGGGTTAAAACCTTCTCCTCAACATCAACCTGAATCAAAAAATGATGTCAGACCGATTTAATTTTTAATTTTACTGAATCTCAACCTTATGGAGCCCATTTGTATGGTCAAGGACCCAGACATTGCCATTGAAGTCAAAAACGACAGAAATGACGTCAATGGCATAGGGTTCACCAAACCTAGCGTCTGGGTAGTCAAGCACAGGTAAATTCACTGGGAAGGTCACATCACTTCGAATGACGGCAGTTTCATTGCTAAAAGCTTGAAGCTCGTAGAATGTGATGTAGGTTCGGGACCATTCGAGCCAAATATCGCTGTTCACCCCACTGTAGTACAAAAATAAATCCAAATTCTCAAAAGTCAGGGGCAACTCCCAGCATTCGATTCCACTTACGAAATTATAAGATCCGACTCGAATCCTTTTTCCAAGCACTTGACGACCATGAGTTGCTCTCCGGTTGTCCATTTCCAGACTGAAATGCATAGTTCCGGAACCCCGCTCATCGAGAGTAGGTGATCGTCATCGTTGAATCGAATTGCTCTGTATCGATTCTCAGCCCCACCTGGAGAAAATCCAGAAAAAAAAACAGTGCAATCTCTAATTCTGGAATCATGACCCTATTTTCAGGACCTTTGAGTTCGGAGACTAGAAAATCCTGATCATTTTCAAATCTGTAAACGGAAATCCGTGGCTGCCTTGCTCTTTCAGCGACAGCGAAGACATTGAGCATTGGTTTACCCTCGAGAAGCTCAATTCCTTCGAGTCCAGGATGAAACATTCGAATAATCTCACATGTCGGGCGACCCAGTTTCACGTACTTGATGTGGCATCCAGTGACGTAGGCCAGGATTTCTGGTCGTACCAGAGCGATCTGAAACCTCATTTGACTCACACCCCGACTCCATCTTTGGAAACCGTCGCCAATGTCCCTGAACGGGAACATGAAATATTTTTTTGGTTTCTGGAAATTTTTTTTTATGGTGCTGGAAAGCAGGCTAGCGGCAACTTACCAAAATGGCTCCATTTAGGCAGAAGCTAACTCAATTTTTGTAATTATTAGGGTGAACACAGCAAGTAAGACCAAAAATGAAACCCGAAAACTATTTTTAAGAATAATTTACTGAAATTCGTATTACGAAGTTTCCAATGTTTTGAGTGAGATCGAACAAACAGAAAAAATACATTTGTGGTTATGGAAACGAAATTTGCGAACACTAGATCCAGGTTATGCTTTTTGTCGCGACATTTTAGTAGCATTTTCCATAGTGGTGGAATTTTTCTTTAATTTCTGGGACACATTCCTAGTTCGTCCTCCGAATCCGAGTAAGCTTGACATGAAGGAAGTGAAGGTAGGAGTGCCTTTCGGAGGTGTGGCCGCTTTTGAGCAGTCCTGAGCCTCGATCCACTTTGTGTAGTAGCTGACTTCAGTGTAGACTCCTGGATACCTGCGAGAAAAATATTACGGCATTTTGCGTAGAGCAGCAAGGAGTCTAGGAATTAGAACTAGAAACTAGGCTTCTTACTTTGCTCGAGCACATCCAACGCCCCATGATACGACACCACCCAACTTCCCATCACATAATAATGGACCTAATAGGACACGTAGATTTTATAAACCTTTCCAAGGAAAGAAAAAATTAAAGCAAATTTTTATTTACCTCCTGAATCACCCTAAAAGACGCATTCAAAATAATGAGCATTAATGAGATTTCAAAATTATTTAAATTCGGAGAATTAAAAATTTAGTTTCACCGTTACCTGGCAAGAATCAACCCCGCCGTCCTTCATTCCAGCACACTAAATTCATAATCAAAATAATTACAGCTCTCACCATGTTTTTTGTTGAACACGTCAAAGATTGAACTAAGCTTACCATCATAGATTCGTAGATTTCATTATTGCTGTAATTTTCTTTACAACTATCATCGCTCATCACTGGAACTTGGGCATACATGAGGCTACAGCAAAATAAAATTAATTTGCTTCTCAAAAAATTCAGAATTTTAATTTCAAAATCATTACGTCTTGATTGTTGGCGTGCCTTCTCTTGTAGAGCCCCACCCACTGAAAACAAAGAATTCAGAATTGGGACTTTGCGATTGAAGGCTTTTTTAAATCGGCCTAAGAATTTGGCTCAGAGGCCCATAATGGTTTTTCGATAAAATGAATGCGTTTTAACAAAAAACCATATTATGGGTTTCTTAGATGATTTAAAAAGCCTTCAATCGCAAAGTCCCTAATAACGCTGATATTTTTTGCTGCAAAGAACTTTAGAGATATTTACCTGACAATGCATTGCGTATCCAATGGGATTTTCTTCTTTGACTCTGTTAATTTAACTTTGTTCACGTTAAGCTTGAACTCTAGTTTTTGTTTAAGCTGAAAGCCAGGTAAGAAAAAAAAAGAAGTTAAAAAAATCTTTGTAATCGATGACATAGTTTTGAAACAAACAATATGGCCATGTGCAAGCTTACCTTAATTACTCCGATATCATTCCGAATTGTGGCAGCATTGTATCTTGGATGGAGAATGGCTTCCCCAACTGGAAATTCCTTGGCCAGCGGATCGTTTCTCAGGCTGTTTGACCCAACACGAACAATAATGGAGTCGAGGCTTCGGCCGTCGAGACAGTGAGCAGCCGTAACTGATTTTTATGCAAATAATTTTTTTGATCGTGTTCGAACAAGTCAATAATCAACAATTTCTCTTACCGATGCAGTACTCGGAAATAATGGCTCCACCACAGTAGTGCGATTTCCCCCCAAAGAACCCAACTTTCTGAATTGATACTTGGTAGGGGAATTCTCCATGGTAGGCTGGCTTACCTCCAACGATACGATCTCCAGGCTTCACAAATTGACTTGTGGAATTGTCATCTTCAACTGATTTCTTTAGTTCCCGAAGTGTCGGGGACAACCCAATCACGAGGTAATTTTCTGAAACGACAGAGCTGATTAATTTTGCTTTTAGATCTGGGTCGAACCACTACTTACCTAACCCAAATAAAATTGCCAGTGCGCAAAATCCAATTAAAAGCTTGATGATTTTGAAAATTTTCATTTTTAGGAAACCGGTACTGAAAGTTTTTTTTCTGGAAAAACAGGTAATTTAGGAAGGTATTGTGAGGTATTACAGGGAGTCGAATCTGGTGAGCTAACTGTTAATTATCCGAATTCAGTTGAGGACTTAGAATTCAGGTTTTGGATACCTGGATGGTTGATAGGCATAGTATATAATTCACATGTTTAATTCCGTTATAAGGGATAGCCCCTATTTTTGGATGTGGGATTGGTGGGATAATTATAGAATCTCATTGTTGCATCTTCAAACTCTCAAAGGGCTGGTTCTTCACCAAAGCCGCTATGACTATGTATTTGTTGACAACTGAGTTTTGCAATGAATTCCATGACTAATTTATGATGGACCATGAGCTCGTCGATAATTAAAATGCATAATATTTCACTCGACTTCACAATGGTCATGAATAAGGAGACGCTGTCTATAGTTCACTCCACACCGGTTTTGGTTTTAAGAAACACAAGCGTTCTCTCTTAGCATCGTCCTCTAACGCGTCGCTTTACCCGCGAATTTTGCACTGCACATGTGATCCGATTTTTTCAAAAACTTTCGGTCAGCTTAGAGCAAAATGTCAAATCTGTCCCCTTGAGAAGTAAAAACGGACATCTCTGAATTTAGCTTTGAGAAGCCGTCTTGACTTCAAAGGGAAGCATTTTTGCCCACTGTGGTGGTTTTGAAAGCCAAAGTTGAGCCGAAGAAATTTTGACCTCTAGTTTCTATTTGGCGGATGGGGAATTTAAACCCGCTTCGTTTCGCTCTTTACCCGCAATCTACTAAACAACTGTATTGGAAAATGGATTTTAGATGGCTGCCCGAGACTTAAAAATGCAAGTTATATTTTACTAACCTGCCCGTCAATATTACTGAATAATAAAACACACATAATCTACTGTGGCTAAAAAATATTTAGATTGCCCTAAATGTATGTTTTCATCCCAAAGAAATTCAAATACGATGCAAAATATGAGTTGAACGAGTAGTAGTGCTGGCGAAACTGGCTTTTTAACCATCGCAAGCTTTATCGTGTCGATGATAATATTGTCAGCAAGCTGAGCAATCCGAATCCTTTCTGAACAGAAATTCTGCCCATGGGGTTGGAACTTTCTGGACCAGCCTAAAAAGCGTTGCTCTACACTTTTATGTTGAGAGTTAAGCAGTGGGACGCAATTTGTCTCCGCTAGGAAGCTCGACTTGTTAGGTGGGGCTATGGTCCCATGTAGAACGACTGAATTGCGAAATTTCCTGCCGTACCGGATTCAAAAATCGGCGAGCTTCCAAAGCTTAAGAAACCAAATCTGTTCTCTCTCTTGGGGCTGACAATATCTTTAGGGAGCCAGTTTTGAGATTTTGCTTTTGACTGTCTTCTGTCACCTGTTTTTGTAATCTCATCTGATCGAAAATTATTGAGTCGCTGCGCTGGTGGTTGGTTGCTAATTAGCCATTTCCAAGGAGAATAATTTATCATTAGCCGGACTGCAAGGGTATGTCGGTGTCACTAGTAAGGAAAGCGTTAGAAATAAATTCGGAACCATCTTCATCAACGAAGAAGCAAAAGCGGAAGGTTGAGCCGGAAGAGAAAGGTAAGAAAAAGGAAAAGAATTGGACCCTTGGAGCCTTAGAGTAATCAGTGCTTCTTTCCTTATCACTGCTGACTGTTTTCTCGCTTCATCTGACCTTTTTTCACCTGATCCTATGTTCTATGCTGCCCAGTTTATGTACACCGCCAAGTGACGGGGATGGTATTTTGCTTTTACTCTACATTGACATTTTGTTGTTCTTGACAGGTAGAGGTAAAAAGGGTCTGAAGAAGAAGCTCACAAAAAAGAAGCTGGCCGAAAAGCTTCTGAAGCAGAACTTGAAACTTCTGAAATCGCTGGAAACACCGAAGTCAAGCCTCTCGAAAAGGCAGAAGAAGAGGAAAGAGCGACAAGAAGCAGAAGCGTCTGGTAGTTCTAAATCAGAGAAGACAGCCTTTACAGAAGAAGATTTCAAAAAATTTGAAGAGGAGTATTTTGTTACGCAGTAATTCGTAAGGCATTTAGTTAAATTAATTCCTAGAAGAATGATTTATCGCTATCCTGGTTTAATTCTAGCTGTTTCAGGGTTAGTTTTGATATCCCTTGCCTTTGTTCTATTTGGAGCACCTTTTATTCCACCCCTTCGACCTTTGGCAGTCAGTATAGTTTTTACATTGGCTTGCCTAGGGACAGTTTTTATTTCTATCGTATGCTCTAGTAAGTTGTGTGATGCTCCTTGTCTGCAAGTGAAGGTAATTATGCAAATAAACCCTTTTTCAGTTGATACAGATAAGGCTTTCACATTGGATTTGTAACTGTCACAATGGGAGCATTTTGTTAGGCTTTGCAGTCATTAGTGCCTAGGCGGGCCTTTTTTTTCGACCAATCAGGGTCAGGCAAGCATGTAAACAAAGGGATCTCGTTACGTAAAAGACTTGCTGGTTCCTGTTTGTCCTTTCATTGTCAGTTTCTTGTTTGGCGGAGGCAGTCGTTTATCCTTATTGGTGTAGGGCCGTATTCTAGGGTGATCAAACTTCTACAGTGTTCAAGGTATACCTTACTACTAGCCCAATAGCCAACCTCCAAAGGAATTCAGAATCTAATATAATTTATTTCATTTAAGGTTTTCATCAAGATGGGAAGTCTGCCATTTGAAGAGTTCACCAAATTGCTTCCGGAGAATTTCTTATTGGCTCCTGGTGAATACACGGACTCGTGCCCTTACAACCGCTACCACGTTACCAAGTAAGTCCTTTGTTATTAGTCAGTTCATCCCTATTTTCCCTTGACTGATTTCTGTCAATGATATTTTAGGGTCAGCCGACGTCAGCAGCATGTCCTGAAGTGCCGACAGGCTTACGAGAAAGTCCACAGCCCACTTGACAAGCTCTCATGCAAATTCAATGACTTACACGTTCTTCCATTCATCGAGATTCCATGGCATCAAGAGCGGTGCCCATTCCGAGAAAGGGAGTTCCACGTCAAGGTCGAGCTATCTGAGACGCGTAAGTTGGTTCTTAGAGACAGAGTGTTAGTATACCCGCCATATTCTTGTTCTTTGTTCAGCTCCGCTGACCCCAACAGAACGAAAACCAGAAGCTGACGTTGAAGTTGAATTTGATGGGGACGGGAATCCGAGGAAGGTTACACCCAGGGTTAAAGTTGTGGACGAAGACTGGGGCTTGGAGCCATGTTCGGATCCGTGCAACGTGACTCCAAAGCTGAATGAGGGACGAGCTCCATGGTATGCTAATTTTAGCAAAGGAATTCTGTCGTTCCTTCTTTGCATTTTACAAGTGTAATGCTAATGAACTCTATCCGTTTCCTTAGGTCTCCTCCTAAACGCTTCACAATTGGACCGAACAAGGAGTCTCCAGCAGAAAAGCCTCAATGCGAACGTTGTGATGAACAAGAGTCTGGAACAATCCCTGGACTTGAATTTGGACTTGGGCATGACCGTCGACTTGCATCTTTACTCTCTAACCTAGCACGTTTTTGAGGAATGACGACCAATGTTACCATGAAGAGAAGGAAGGCCCTGCACCCTTTATTCATCGTAAGTATAGTAGAGGAGCAGTAGTAGTAGTTTTGTAGTTTTTATATTTCTAAACTCAAATCAAATGTAGCAGTGGATCAATTCTCATTTCCCTATTGACTTACTTCTTTATCCTCCTTCTCTCCCTCAATTAAATGATCAATCACGCCTAGTTAATTGGGTCTGTAGATTTCCGCGCATTCATTTCCTGATGCATTTTTTAATGTGGTTAAGGGATGTGCTGGAGTCCAGAGTGGAAAGCGTGTTAACTTTTAGTTATTCAGCTGGTGCTGCGGCGATGGAGATTTTAAGGCTATTATTAAACAGAGGAAGCCGCTGGATGCTACTGGAGGAGTCTGCTGATCATTATTAATTTGAGCATAATTCATGACCCGTCTACTCCACCTCATTATGATGCAGAGAGTTCTATGACCTCAAATCGCAGATTACAATAGCGGTTTACTACGCTTGTCCACGCTATCATCATGAGTTCCCTTTCTGTTCTCACTACTGACAAGTGACACAACAATGGAAACTGAATAATTTGTATAAATAATAGGTATACACCACAGATTTTAATTCCGTTGGTTCTCCAGTTCCAGCACCTACAGGCAGGGAATAAAAACATGAACCCCGAGTCGAGCAGACGCTAATAAAAGAGATCTGCTTACGCCAGCGAGTAGGAGAACCACAGCGGATGCTGCATTCATTAAATAACTTCCTGCTCCGGAACCTTTTACATGTACACAAGAATTCATTGTTGAAATTAATTGCTCATTTTACGATTTAATTTTTATAGTAGTGGTATCATATAGGCTCCACGCCAAAAATTCGGATATGGTTTTCCTAGAATAGGAAAATAAAACTAAAAAATTAAAAAATATAAATAATTAATGCCTGACCCGAATTTGCCTTAAAGTAATTTTATCTCTATGCAGCTCCATTCGTAGGAATCTCGGATTTGGGATTTGAGCATATGGATGAAAATAAAAATAAAAATTCTGAAACCAGAGCATTTGGTACTCGTCTCATGTCACATTGACGTAAGTTATTTAAAGTTGGGAAACCTTTGATTAGTCACGATGAGAGGGTGGAATTATTAGAAACGATTGATTCCTGGTAGTCTTATATAAATAGAAGCTCAAAATATTATTTCTGCTATTTTTAAGCAAGGTGAAAGTGGAGAAAGAAATACAGAGTTAATCAGTGACAATTATTTATAGTATCAGTACGGGCTTAATGAAAGAGGGTTTAACCTGACGTGGATTTGGGCTAATGCGTGTATAGGAGTGGCCAAGTGACCGACGGAGAAACTAATTCCTATTATTTTCATTCATTTCACTTTCTATTGGAGAAAGTCGTTGGAGAAAATTGGAAAGTTTGGGTTAGGCTTGTTGGGGGATCGGGATCGGGATGATAGCAGCTTAATAACGCCTTTAAATTATTCTTGATGAATTAGAAGGAGGAGGCCTAGGAAACTATTGGAATATAAAAAGCTTTTCCCACTTCGTTTCCATATTCAATTCTCTTTCAGTCACCTGTCAATGAAGAAGAGTAATAAAGTTAAGTTTTAAGTGAGCGAGTGGCGATAGGGCTTTAGGTATCCGTTTCCATTGATTCGTTTCAATTCTAAAGGCTAAATGGGTTGTCTTATGGGTAAGTTTAAAAAAATCATTCAATTCTTTTAGTCAGGAAAACGAGGGGGAAAGCTACTTTCACCCATCCCCATTCTGCCTTGCGGCCAGTGTTCTCAGGCGCTACGCGGCTGGCGCTACTAGCGGCTTTCGCCAGCGGGAATTCGGTTGCGCTCTGGGATTTTCGGGAAGCACAATTCCGGCTTGGGCTAGCACCTTTTTGTTCAGAAAAACGGTTAANAAGCACAATTCCGGCTTGGGCTAGCACCTTTTTGTTCAGAAAAACGGTTAATTGCGCTGGCGGTTGCGCTTTTATCCTGAGAAAAGCAACTAGTTGCGCTTTTTCCATGAGAAAAGCCGCGAATTGCTCATTTTCCTTGAAAAAAAAAAACCAGCAGTTGCACCTTTTCCTTGAGAAAAGCCGCTAGTTGCCTCAGGGGTTGCACCTTTTTTCGGTTGCGCTAGCGGTAGCGTCTGCCGGAAGAAAATTGAGTAACTGTTGTTGCAGTATTTCGCCTTGCGCTTTCACTTGACTATCTGCGCA
This sequence comes from Brachystomella parvula, assembly GCA_019776545.1. Lineage (NCBI taxonomy): Eukaryota > Metazoa > Arthropoda > Collembola > Poduromorpha > Brachystomellidae > Brachystomella > Brachystomella parvula. Next base: position 9,904 of record JABASM010000685.1, read on the forward strand.
AATTCTAAAAATCTCTTCTCCAAGAAACTGCTCTAACAAAAAATCTCGAGATTCTTGATTAGCGAATCGAGAATCTTCGTTAAATTTTTTAACCTCTATATGTTGATCAGCGGAGATACGGGTAAACGGTTTTTTAGTATCAAGCGGAGATTTTCGTAGAGGAGATAATCTTACTTTTTAATAATAATACTAACGGAATCAGATTTAATTTAAACCATTTGGATCCTTTTTATAAAAATAATGAATTAATTTTTAGCTTTTAATTGCTGGTAGGGGGGGGGGGGCGAAAAAATTGCGTATTGCGGTTTTATTAATTCAGATCCACGAACCCGTGGGTGTGGGGGAGTCAAAATTTTCAGCTTTAAGCTCTTCTGGCCTCAAATTTTTTAGTTCAAAGCTAAAAAGTCTTTGTATCGATGGTAGTGTTATGCTTAGTCTCCGCTATTTTCAAGCTAATTGTTAGCAAAAGTTTCATTGTTGTGGTCAGTGAGAGAAAGCCTGATTGTTGAGCCCTGAAATCTCTCCGGAAGCTTTCCCAATTTTCATTCTCTTTGTGAGAAGAACGGGTGGGTAACCCCGCCGAATTTATTCACTTTCAAATCCTGGAAACATTTTAAAAAATTACTAGTTTGGATTTTTTTTTTTCAAAATTTTATTTTGTTTCATTTCATTGATTTATGGAAGTTAATCATGACCTTAGGGGCGAAAGAAAGGATCAAGTTAGAGTGATTTTTAGTCATTTTACAATACAAGTTTAGATTAAATCTTGTTTCCAGGTCACCGCCAATCTCAACCAAGGCTGAACACTATTTCCATTTGACCTCATAACACAAATCTCAAATCAAGTCAACTTAAATCCAGTCAAGGGGATGTCTGAATGATTTTATCTCGGAGGGTATCGGAATTCTTAGCAATAATGTAAGTAAACAATGCGGGAATACTTTAATTGTTGAGCTGAGGTCGGCAAGCCCCACGCTATTCGATGTGTTTTTGCTGGGCTAATTTCGGTTTATTTGCTTTTTATATGTGTCGCTATGCGCGTACCCTCAATTACGTACTACTCAATTAGTTGTGAGATTAGATTTTAGCAACTGGATTTTTACTTGATTTTTGTAGTGTATTTAGCCGTGGCCAGTGTTTGCGTTTGTTTTGTATCATCATTTGGGTTGAGCTGGAATGAGTAGATTTCTGTGTCCTCAGTCCATTTTTATACTTCCTGATTGAGCAATTAGTTCAGTGATATGATTTCTCGGAGTAGCGTGAGAAACGAATGTTTGCTATACGTGCGGTGATCCATTGAGAATTTTTCTCTATTTAAGGTACGCCCTTATCCTTTGATTAGATTAGTAACTAGACGCATGACTAGATAAAGTTCACCTCATTTCGCTGTTCCAGTGATATTACGTGTAGACTCTTGGAATTGTTTCCCTGGGGCTGATAATGAAGCTTATAAAATGGTACACGTCACAAGGGCTCTCGGAATGGGATGACAGATGACACTCAACCTATAAATTCTCATGCGAATTCATTTGTTTTGTATTTCAGATTTTGAGAGGTTGGTCGTGAATAGAAGTGTCGGAGCTGCAAGGAGGATGGAGGAAGCGTTAGATCTCAGAATCCACAATCGCCGTCATTCTGATGATGGAATTTCATCCTACTACTCATCACACGTACAAGTCGTACTGAGGACTAGGACTTACAGAGAAATCGAAGAACATCAGCACCAGCATCTCGGTGACGATGGAGATCTTGTGATAGTCGAGGCTGACACTGGACTCAAAGACAGCAACCCAAGCAGCATGAGTCCAAGCCCAGGAACAAGGAGTAGTGACACAGATACTGACAAGGGCTCACCGGTTCAACTAGGAAGTGTTCTCCGAGAGAGTATTGTGGAAGTAGACCCCCTGAGCTACAGCAGTAACAGTGGGGATGGGCAAAGGAAGTCCAGCAGTCGTTGCACTACGTACACATCTAAACACGTTCCAAACGTGGATCGAATGCTCAGTAAGTTTGCCATGTACACATTTCAAAACAAGAATCCCTGTGATTTCATATGTGTGTTTTTAATATTATTTAGAGCCCTATCGCCTAATGTGCTTCCTCTGTGACCAGAAAGCCAAAAATGGGAAGACACTAGAGACTCATATTCAAAAATCTCACTACATCCAGACAGCCCAAGGTAGATTCCTCCACTGCACTGAATGCGGGTACAAATGTGAGTTCATTGACCAGCTCAAGACGCATTTTGATGAGAACCACTCGGTGAGTAAACCAGGTGATAACAAGGGAAAGGCTTTCTACCCCTGCAGCCATTGCTCAAGAATGTATCGGAAGCAGAGTTTACTCGATGCACACATGCGGTTGGTCAACCAGAAGGACATGTGGAAAAAGAACAACGTCTCTGTGAATACTTGATGGATGGAACGAACTGAAACCAAAGAGCAATAAGTTTCTGGACCAAGTTTACTACGAGAAATAGTAATGGGGAAGAACCACAACAATGAATGCGTCGTGTTCACCACTCATCGTCCTAACTTATTTTTGATATTCAGTGCAATTTCAGTTTTTTAGATTATTGAACTATTAATAAGCTCGGCATGTTAAGTTATACCAAGTAATGGATATCCTTTACTTTACTAATTTTGATTTTGTATACTGGAGCTTTCTCATACATCGAATGTTCGGTGTTCATTTTGTAAGCGAGGACTTAGGTAACTAGCCTAGCGTTGGTTTTACCACGACTGAGGGCATTCGCTGATGAGGCTCATTTTTTTTTCGTACTGCACAGAAATAAGTTGTTCCTTAAAATTAACTCCTGATTTTAATTACTTTTCAATTGTGATTATATGCATGTTTCCTATTAATTTCCTAACATCGTAAAATTCAGTTCAATCTCATCAGCATGAACGCCTCAAAATTATTTGATCGAGTTTTATTTTTAACTATACAAATATTTTAACTTTTGTAAAAAATAGCCTTTTATCTTCTTCACTAATAACTTTATAGACTAAGAAAACTCCTGTGTTCAACTGGGTAATGGTTACTCAGCCTACTCTTGTAATTAGCATGAGGATTTTAGTCAGGTCAAACTGGGAGTCGTTTGGTCAGTTTTGTACCTCAAAGACTTTGCTCGGTGAAGAAATCAAAGTTTACCAAAATATTGATAGAGCAATAATAGTCTAGTACCCTTCTTATTAGACAAAGGTTAATTTTAGGGTCAGTTTCCTATAATATTATCCGTATTTATTTTGAATAGAATTTAGGCTATTCATAAAATCCTTAACTACGAAGAAGACTATAGTAGTTAGGAATTGCTATTGGATTAGCCTTGCTTTTTCTACCCTTCTGTTTACGGTTAGAAAAAGTTTACTCGTTAGCTCTCATTTCATTGCCATTTACTCAAGGTACTCCCTTGGCCATTACTTGTCTGACCCCTTAATTTACTTCATTAGTAAAAACATAAACACAGTGATGAAGGTGGCGAGTCGTGTATAATGTTCATTTTGTTGCAATTTGACCTTTGAACTATAAATTTTTCAAAATATCTGCCCATATGCGACACTCAGCTGATGGGGGGGACGGACGAAGAGGCGAATGACTCATGAGTCAAAAAATCAAAGTGCAAGTTCAGTTCCGAAGCAAACATTTTTCGGCTCTTCAATCAATTTCTTAAGATTTTGCAGTACTACTTGTTCTTTTGATCAAGGTGACAATTGATCTGTTCCTGAGTCATGGCGGATCGTAAGGCGGAGCTCGAACGTAAAAGGGCCAAACTAAATGCCTTACGAGAAGAAAAGGACCGGAAGAAGAAGGAGAAAGAAGAACAATCGAAAAGGGTATGTTGTTAGTAAAAAAAATTATTTATGATTTACATTCTTTTGACATGTCAGCTGACCTGTCATGTCATGGCATTGCATTGATTGCTCGACAGGGCTTTGAACCAGACAGCTCGATGTAGGAATCGTTGGGAAACATTTAGCAATTTTCTTCGGCCGGTTTCCCTGAGGTGAAGGGGTTGGATGCAGCGTTCACCGTTGCTTCCGCCCAGCGAAAGAACCTATCAATCTAGCCTGCTATGGCCGCTGAGTGGAAGCTGGAGGCATTTTCAGTTGTATAGTTTTTGCTGGGCGGAAGCAGCGTCCACCGCTACCTAAATGCCGTAAGGTACGGGTTGACAGGGTTGTTAATGGTGACAAGGTTCTTGATCCTAATCCCGACAGACATGGGATGGCCGGTCTTAGAAATAACTGAAAGGATGCATTCTTTGACCAAGAACCAATATGGCACGAGATTCAGTTGAATCAGGGTAGGTCGTGTTGATTTTTGCTGTCCGTCCGGTCCGTTCTTCGTATGTAAACAGACCGGCAATTCATTCTTCTATAGTCCTTGTGTGTCAACAGGTCTTGTTTGGGTGGGTTATCACGGCCGGCTGCTCTGCAGGAAGGACATTCGGCATCTGGCGTTTCCTAGGTGTTCGATCATAATGCTCGGTCAGAATGGACGTCATTAGAGCCATCAAAAAGGCGACGAACCATATAGATACTGATCCTAAGTGAGAGTTTTGGGATCGGGTACGATAACTCCTCTTTACTTCTCTCTTTGACAGTAATTGGAGTGAAGCTGTGGAGTCTACCTGCGTTGAAAGGTGGAAAACTCTCATTAACTGCTACTACTATTAGTATACGACCATAGTATACTGTGCCTGTGGAAAGAGTGGTTTCGGGAAAATGAGGAGGCAAACAATACAGTTACTGATGCGTGACGATTCTGTTAGCTGTATCTGTATCATACTGAACCTCATAACTAGTCATTTATTTTAGTTCATAGCAATCTATGGTTTGTATAGCCCTGTCCCATCGCAATCGGATCATTCACAATCTCCCGTGAATCCATTTCAGCTTTAAGAGCTTATAGAAATGCATATTTAGGATTAGTGTGTATTGAATTAAGCTGCCTCTTCAAGATCTGGCAGTTGCTCTTAAAGATTAGTTTAGTTTTAGTGTGGTGCACGTACAAAAAATTGCAATGAGTAGTGTGCAACACCATTCTACCCGAGATTGGAAGGCTGAAAAAGCCAAGAAGCAAGCCAGGATCAAAGAAATTCAGGAATTGAGGCAGCGGAATCTTGAGCTTCGGAGGCGAAATGTTGTTAACGTCCTTCGATTCTAGTTCACTATAAACTTATTTTGTGTTCGCTTTGGTTTTTTCAGGAGCAGAATGGAAGTGGCGACCTTGGTAGTCTTCCCTCTGAGTCGTCCCTTGATGTTGACAGCATCTTGGCATCACTTGGAGTTCCACCGCAATCAGGTAGCACAAATTAAAAACAAGCTTGAAATTATTAAAACGCTAATCGAGAAATCTCTTGCTTCTTTTCAGATGCATCCATTTTTAGTGAGGGCGATAAGAGCATAGTGTCAGGGGATTCTGGGGGCAGCGCTGCACCCGCACTGAGCAAAGCTGAAGAACTCCATAGGCAAGTTTCCATATTTTTCAGCTAAGAACAAATTCCTATAATCAGTGTATTCGAATTACAGGCGTGTCGAGCGTCTCTCGCTGAGTCAGGTGACACAGACAAATATTCCAGCCCATGAAGTTGTCTCCTACACTAAAGAAACTCAAACGGCCCAGTCTGGCCCGGATCATAGAGACTGTAAGTATACAGTTATTATGCATTTCCCCGTTCCGAAAATTCCCATCATTTCAAAATGTTTTCAAGGGATTATTTATCAATCACAACAGTCGACCGTTTGTAACCTAAATCATAAATATTCTACGCCTAAAATTTCCAATATTTCTTTTTTGAAAAGCTTACTATGATCTATGGCTCAAGCCTCGGAAAGGTACGTAAACGAAGGTTAAATTCAAGGCCCTCTGTTCCGACGATTTTTTTACCTGAAGAATTTCTTTTAAGCTCAAACTCTACCAGGAAGAAATTAAATCCTTGGGTTTGCAAACTCACTTAGAGATATTTTGACATTTAGAAGCAAGTTTTTTGACTTGTAGTATGAGGAAAATGTTTAGATTGCGTAGATCGTACCGTGTTGTCGTAATTAACGTAGACCTTCTGTTGTGGAAACCTTTATGCATTCAGTATTCTTTTATTTTTCTCCTATTTTTATTTATTTTTAGCTCATGCATTCGACTACTACGGTAAGTCAGCAAGAACGTAAGAACCAGAGCAGTAGGAGTTAGAGTTTCTAAAACTTTCCTTTGTTTGAACATTGAATGATTGGCAAGTATATAGAATTGATGCTTTTTTGTACGCAAGTCAAAGCAATTAATTTCCTATGCTTTTGTTCTGCCGCTTGTCAAATAAAGTTTAGGAGCATAGCTGATGTCATGTGTCACTGGAACACGCCACAGGTGCTGGTGTTTTTGTCTTTCCGGAAATCCTTTATGAGTATGCAAACCCAACTACTAATTTCCGCTTGGTAACTGGAGCACCTTCTTGAAATAATTTTCCAAAACCGAAACGTGAATACCTTACTCCCTTAATTCCAATTTATAAAATTTTTTAGTGATTTCATTCTGTAACTTTCTTTCTTGTTTCTTTTCACGCATGTAAAAAATAGACGAGTACAATCTTAATCCGGGTTTAGAATGGGACGACGAATTTGCAGGTAGGCAATTATAATGGGTTTCGGGTTTAGAGTCAGCTGAGCCGGCTTATTAATTTGCCAAAAAATTCGCACGTAATTTTTTTATTTACGTAATCACTTTCTTCCTAGTTGACCTGGTTTTTTATTTGATTTTAATTCCGAGGAGGTCTATACTGACGACTCCTTTCTTCTGCCGTCTTGGTTTTTGGTGCTTCTGGTAAATCATTATTAGTTCACAGTTATTTTTGCCTGTGTCGTGTTCTAGTGTATACGGTACACTACATTTTGAGTAGCGGTCAAAAATCCAGTTCTTGTACAGCTGCCTGTATTTTTTGATTGAATGATGAATGTTCCTTCCTACCCCTATTTCTTTAAGCTTATTTATTTTAACACGTTTTGCTATCACGCTCTAACGCATTTTTGGGTTTCGTGCTATTTCATTTCTGTCAGTATTGACATTTGATGATACACAAGACGAGGAGTCGTCACTCTCATTGGACCATCATCGACCTTCCAAGCTTCCACCTGGTATTCTTCGTCATGGACTGCCAGAAGTGTCAGAAGTCGCTCCAGCCCTCACGGAACTCGAGAAATTGGTCAAGGTGGAAGAGGAAGTTAAAGCAAAGGTGGAGATGAGTGAGGAGGAAAAACAAGCCGTCGCCCTCTCTCCAGAATTCCAGCGATTCGTCATGCGTGCAGCTAGAATTATGGAAAGAGCCATTTGTGAAGAGCAACCGGATATTTTTGTCGACTATTCGAAATCGGCTGACGCTGAAGATGAGAGGTACAAAAAATTTTTCTATATTCCGAGAAATTCCTGCTACGTGAACGTGATCCATCAATGTATTTTTTGTTTTCAGGGAAAAGTCTACAACCAAGTTGACGCTAAACCGAGTTTTCTATGATGAGAAGTGGACGAAGAATCGATGTGTCACAGGTATGGATTGGTCATCTCAATATCCAGAGCTCCTTGCTGCGAGCTACGCAAGTAATGCCGAAGCTCCGAATGAGCCAGACGGAGTTTGCCTGATTTGGAATACCAAGTTTGGGAAAAATACACCGGAGTACATCTTTCATTGCCAGTCACCGGTCACTTCTACAACTTTTGCTAAGTAAGCCAAAGTTTTTCGTTGTTCAAGGACAATGAAATGATGGGAAGATTTTTGCTTATGCATTACAGATTCCATCAGAACCTTGTTTTGGGAGGGACGTACTCTGGTTCAATCGTATTATGGGACAATCGTGTCGAGAAGCGGACGCCTGTGCAGAGGAGCCCTTTGAGTACTTCGGCCCACACCGTACGTCTCAAAGCTTTTTCACTCTGACTTTATATTTGTAAATCAATATTTTTTCTATGTGTTTTCAGCATCCTGTTTACTGTCTCAAAGTTGTCGGGACGCAAAATTCTCACAATGTCATTAGTATATCAACTGATGGAAGGTTGTGCTCATGGTCGCTTGACATGACTAGCTCAGCCTCAAGAAATACTCGACTTGGCCCACAAGGGGAAGCCGGTTGCGCCTACATGTCTTGCATTCCCTCCTGCGGGTATCAACAACTTCGTCGTGGGGAGCGAAGATGGAACGGTGTATTCAGGTAAGCTTCTGAGTTACTTCTAATCATTTACTTCCTAACTTTTAGTTTGTTCTTTCTAGGCTGTCGACACGGGACGAAATCCGGAATTCTAGAGGCGTTTGAAGGGCACCATGCTCCAGTAACAGGAATCGCCTCACACTGCGTTCCAGGTCCTGTGGATTTCTCTGATCTGTACCTCACCTCCAGTTTTGATTGGAGTCTCAAGCTATGGACCCTCAAAGTAATATTTCAAATACTCTTCGCGCTGCCTTATAGGCTTCAGGAATTTACTTTTTTCATAGGATCCAAAACCAGTGTACTCGTTTGATGGGAATGGCGACTATGTCTACGGAGTGGCCTGGTCGCCCATTAACCCAGCAGTATTTGCCTCAGTCGATGGAGGGGGTAAACTGGATTTATGGAATTTAAATACAGATACTGAACTTCCAGCAGCTACTGTCACGGTTGATGACGAAGTAGCCTTGAACCATGTTTCATGGACACAGTCAGGGCTTCATGTTGTAGCAGGCGATGATATGGGCAAGATTTGGGTTTACGATGTGGGTGAGGTAAGAATTTGGGAGCCGAACTACGCTGATCTTCGACATTTTTTAATTTATTTCTGTATTTTACTAGCAACTGGCCAATCCCAGACCTGATGAATGGCAGAGGTTTTCGAAAACTTTAGAGGAACTAAAACACGATGCAACTCACGAAGATTTTGAACCAAATACTACAAGTAGTTCTACCAGATAAGGATAAAATACGCTTGGCGAAAATGGCGACTTTAATATGTAACCTTTTAATCTTGCATTCAGTAATTAGTATGTGAATAATAAGTCTTGATCTATTAGTACATGGATTTGGAGAAGGATTGATTTACGAGGAATTTAAAATTAGGTCAACCTTAGAATTAGAAACTATCAAATGGGCGAGTGAGTATGGAAGGCTCTTCAATTGATGAGTAGGCGTTTACTTGTATTTTGGAGCAGGGTTTGGGCAGTCATAGTTCCGACCTGTGCTCAGGAACTAAAATTGACCAAAGAAGCAGCATTTTAGCATTACAACTTTGTTTCTCAGGGCTGAATGCTTGGTGACCTTGTACTGCTTGTTCCTGTACTCATTCCAAGGCTCAGGATTAGCTCGAGTCCAACTCACTTCTGGATGTTTCGTTGCCAAGCGGTAAACATAAGCCGATGGAAGGGCGAGACCAATGACGCAAATTGCATAAATGGGGATGATCTGCATTAAGTAATAAAAGGTCAAGGGTTTGCCATGGACTGATTTCTTTTCTAGGAGCAAGTACTCACAGCATAGTGACTCTTAAGGGATTTCCATGTCATGCCACTGATGCCGACACGCTTGGACCATTCACCAATTCCCATTGTACAGTTAGCAGTAGTGAATTTAACAGTTGAAGTCTAAACTAAAAAACGGAAACCCTATAAGAAATGAGGTAGAGGCTTCTTTCAATACGTGCGTTACTATTAAAATGAAGGAGTTTGAGAAGCTGTTGGTAATTATTTAATCCAACCTAATCCACGATTCCTTGGAAACGGAATTTCTGAATTGAAATTAACTTTTAATGACTTCTGTTGATGGATTTTTGCATCAATTTGCTACTAAGACGGTAAAACTACATGAACGCTTTACTTTACACTGAAGTCAGGGAAGTTCAGCATCTACTAAATCCTTAATTCGCTTC
>JABASM010000686.1:0-19751 GCA_019776545.1 Brachystomella parvula
GCCAAATGAGCTACATTTTCAGGATCCCATCAAGCACTTTCCAATCTAGCGGTAGAAGAAATAGCGCCCATGTCGCTAAATCACTTGGGAATAGTGTTTGAGCTGTATCTAGTCCTATCCGCAACCTGTTTTATTTTCGTGGGAGTAAGATTACTGAGCCTTATACAGAAGCTGAGACCGCAGGTAAGCTGTGCTCTCTTTGGATACCACATTCTCAAAGATGACCACAAGTCAGAAGAGGGAGAAATGAACAAAATTTAAATGAATTTTATCCCTATTTTAGCAGATGGAGGTTTCATAGTATAGTACTGTTGCCTTGTCTTTTTATTAAGAGTGGACTATAACCCCTATTCAGTTAGCCCTGAGACAAAAGCGATTCAGTATTGCTTGAATCACCACCTGTTGCTTTTGTCAGACAGACTCAAAGGCTACAAAGTACAGCCTGTCCGAAGAATTTTGATACCGGGTCCAAAGTCCATTTTTTTGAAAATTTAAAAACCGATATTTCTGATTTGCTTTTTCGCAAAGCGACATGAACAATGGATGCACTAAGGGCTGGAGCTAAATTATTCGAACTTAAGTGTTTCACAAAGTATTCGGAATATTTTTTTTTTAATTTTGAAAAAGCTGGACTTTGGACCTGGTATCAAAATTTTTCGGACACGCTGTACAATAGTTATGAAATTTGACTGAAATTACAAAAAAATTAGCTCACTTTGTTAGTAAATTTTGAAATTAAAAATATCCCACCTTACGAATGAAAAAACGTTCTTTCTCGTATTCCTAGGAATCAAGCATCGGAAGAGCTGATCAAGCAGAAGGTGGTACAGTTATTTACAGGGTTATTCACAGGTTCACAGGTTCGGCTGAGGGCTGCTGAAGTTCTGGAACCATGTATCCTGCTAAATATTAAAATGAAATCGTGCTTACAGTTTAAATTAAAATACAAAAAAGGTTAAAATTGAATTTGTTTAATGTATAGCCCCTGTCTTTTCACAAAGCTTGGCCATTTCAAAATCAACAATTTTTGGGACATAGTCAGAAGTGATTAAAATTTTCTGGGGTTTTAAATCCCGGTAAATTAAACCTATGCATCTTGGAGCTGAACCATTCCCGCAGCGATTCCAACTCCAGTTCTTATCTTGATTCTTCCGTCCAAAATATTGTTCTGCATGTCATCATCTTCACTTTAATGGAGCAGGTAGCTGAGGCTTCCAAGTGGTACGAGCTCCATGTTGAGCGCAGGCGGCAAGACAGAGTACCCATACAGCCCAACCAAATTGCCGTGACCGTTGAAAGGGTCAAGATCTTAACTTCCCTTTAAAAAACCTCTTTTTCCTTTCTCGACAACGTTGAGAGGTGTTAGTTTCTTGATTGGCACGGTCCTGTTATTCGATTTTCCGTTGAAAACGGCGCCAAAAGAAAATTTTAAAATTCTAATAGCAGCAGAGTAACCTGGGAAAAGGACCACGACACAATAACATCACGAAATGGGCGCAATACAACTTTACATGAAAAATTACAAACTGAACTTACAGTTTTTAGTGTGGAATCGACTGGCGAAGTTTGTTTTTGCAAATTCGAGTTGTTTTGATCTATGGAGTTCACCAAAGGCCAGGCCCTTCATCTCACCGATCTTGACAAGAGATAAAGACCGTCTTAGAAGTAAGCTCACAAACTTGAGGCGATGATAAAAAATAGACCTTTAGGAATAATTTAACTTTTAAAAAGCCTGTAACATTCAACATTTGATGCAGTTGTCGAAAATGGGTTCATTCATCCTTGAACTGTCAGTTTTAAAATATGGCAGCAAAAAACCGGAAAAAAAGTTTTTCTTAGTTTTCAGACGGCAAATTTTATACTTTTGGCTGCCGCGGACTCAAAAGTAGGAAATTTTCGGTTTTTTGGCTGCTGTATTTTTAAAAATCAGAGTTCAAGGATGATTGAACCCATTTTCAACAACTACATGAAAGGATGAATATTTTAGGCTCTCCTAAAAAGCCTGTAATATTCAACATTTGATGCAGTTGTCGAAAATGGGTTCATTCATCCTTGAACTGTCAGTTTTAAAATATGGCAGCAAAAAACCGGAAAAAAAGTTTTTCCTAGTTTTCAGACGGCAAATTTTATACTTTTGGCTGCCGCGGACTCAAAAGTAGGAATTCAGGGGTCATTGAACCCATTTTTACCCTCAAGCTACTATAGTAGTTGAGGGTATTGGAACCATAGGCGCCGGCCAGCCGGCCGTCTGACATGACCATATATGGGCATTGCGAACTAAGAGGTGCGTATTAATGGAACTCACGCTGTAGGCAACCCAGTATGTCTGCAGTACGCTGCGCCCCTGCGTTCATTGTTTTCGGCCCACCTCAAATTTTCAAAATTGCCGTTGCTAAGTGAACGCCCTGTTACCAGGGAACTAAGAGGTGCGTATTGCTCAAACTCACGCTAAAGGTAGGCTACTATGTCAAGTACCTGTGTGCCAAATTTCAACCCCGTACGACCCTGCTTTTGCCTTCTTCGGACCACCTCAAATTCGAAGCATAGGCTTATGGCAAATTTTAATAAAAAATCAGGTTGAGGGTCCAACGTGTCAGCGTAATTTTTAAAAACTACTCAAAAAAGCACAGTTTATTGGCTGTTTACTTGTTCCAATACCTCAAAGGTACCGTGCATCCCAATTTCGCACTCCATGCTGTGAAACCACCTACACAAGAATTTCCAGAAACACTAAAATTCCCTTTATTTATCCGGACGCCGTATTTTTAAAAATTTGGATTATCTTTAAGGGTCTATACGTAACCTACGTCCAAAGTTTGCAACTTTGATCGTGAAAAAATCGAAAAAAAGCTTTTCGGTTTTTTGGCTGCTGTATTTTTAAAAATCAGAGTTCAAGGATGATTGAACCCATTTTCAACAAAAAAAGGAATGAAAGGATGAATATTTTAGGCTCTTCAAAAGTTAAATTATTTCCAAGGGTCTATTTTTAATTGTCGTCTCAAGTTTATGAACTTACTTCTTAGACGGTCTTTACGTCGATCAAAAGTCGATGTCCTGATTCTGAAAATATTCTACACCTGACCTTTTTAATGTAAAGCATGGTCGCAGAGGTCACTTTATGTTGAGCGTAAGGTTTGGAGACCTCTTGCAGCCATTCCTACATCAAAAAGTTTAAGTGTTGTATATTTTTAGAATAAGGACATCCAGCCCTTTCTTTTTTTGGGGCGGAACACAAACGACGGCGTCCTGGTGAAGGAGATGAAAGAAATTCTCTGACTTGCGACTTCTCAGCATGAACTGCACAGTTGGACGTAGCTGGCAGATGCGCCTTTCGCTCGAATTTGAATATTTTTCAAACTTCCTCCTCCTCCCTGCCCCCTCCAGTACTTTTCCAATGTTAGCTTACGGTGACCGCTCGGCTATACTCTTGTTCGCCTTAGTGGGTCGGCAGGAGCTTGCTCCGACCTTCAAAACATTACATTACATTACAGTGCTCCCAGCAGTTGTAAGAACGGTAGGGCTACTTGCTGCCATTTTTCCAGGATAGGATATGTTCTATTTGAATTTTTTATTTTTTTTTCTAAATTAAACATGTTTTCTCCAGAAGGCATCAGCGAATTTCGCTACTTGTACATTTTCTTCAACGTCATGAACTCGGACAATGTCAGCGCCTATCGAAATACTTGCAGCAACTGCAGCCATTGATCCTGGACCTCTTTTCAGAGGCTCGTCTACACCAGTCAACGTCCCTATGAACCGCTTCCTTGAACACCCAATCAACCACGGATATCCAGAGAGTTGGGATCCGTTCATCCTGTCGAAATTTCTTAAAATTTCCATATTCTGCTCCCCAGTCTTTGCAAAGCCGATTCCAGGGTCCAGAATTAAATTCCAGCGGTAAATTCCACTGGCCAAGGCATTTTCTACTTCTTTTACTAATTCTCCTCTGATTTCCTCCAAGAGATTTTCATAAGTTGAGAAGTTGCTCATATCTTTGGGTTCTCCTCGGGTATGCATGATGCAGATTGGGACTGAGGACCGTGACACCACTGAGTACATTTCCGAATGGTCACTTCTCCCCATACCCAAATCGTTCACCAAATCAGCACCAGCCTCAATCGCAGCTTCTGCTACGCCGCTTTTTGACACGTCTACTGAAATCGGGACCTTCACATAAAAGTAAATAATAGTAAATTAATTCTTTTGCAAATTTACTATATTACAGAGGGTGTCCCAGTTTTATTCAATCACTTTTATTTCAGCGCTAACTCTCTAGCGGTTAGCCCGATCTTCATGAAACTTTGGCTGGTTTTTTGGGAGGTATTTTGAGTTCGGCTCAATTTCTTACCCCGCCTTGATTGCGTTTTCTGTCACGGAAAAAATCGCTCGTACTCAAAAAACCTTTTCCGAGCTTTTCCAAAAGTTTTCTCATATTCCTCATGCGCTAGCCTCTAAATGCCTTAATATTTTGCCCTCAAATTGGGGTGGGTTACGTGGCAAGATGTGGTGATCGTGTGAGATTTTTTACATGAACCCTTTTGGTCAAGGGTTTGCTGAAAAGCGCTGGAATCCATAACGACGAGGAGATGCTTCTTCGAAGGCTGCTTTATTTTAATTACTATTCTCTGGAATAACTCGGAACGGATTCAATGGATTCTTGTCAAAGTTGACCTAGCTGTTTAAACGGCTCTGCCAATCAGCCTTGCGTTCTTATTTCTTTGGTTTTAGTGGCGCTTTTACCAAGAAAAGTCGCGAAATTAAAAACCTCTTTATGGGTATTCAACTTTTTGGCGTTTGGAGAATTTTTTCAGCGATAAGGCTTCTAAAATCTGTGAAGCAAAAAATCAGGGATAACTGAAGGAGTCCTATCGGTAACTCGCTAAAATTTCATACGGATCGGTTGAAGTACTTATGAGCAATGCCAAAAAGAATGAAATGAGAGAAAGCATCTTTGAAAAACCTCGGAAAGAGTGCGTTGAGCTTATGCAATTTTCTCGGCAATAAAAAGTAGAATATAATTGGGGTAAAAAATTTAGCTAAACAGAAAAAACCTCCCGAATATGCTGTCAAAGTTTCATGAAGATCGGACTAACCTCTAGAGAGTTAGCGCTGAAAGAAAAGTGATTCAATAAAGCTGAGACACCCTCTGTATTACAAAATCGAAATACTATTATTTCGGTTTGATGGTACGAAATCCTCGTATTTATGGCACTGCTGCCAATAGAAAGGGCTAGCAGGCCTCTGTTATGTTTCTGAACTCATTAGTAAAAATCAACTGTTTAAAAGAAAGGAATTAATGGAAGAAATTAAGGGAGGCCCACACCTACTTTCAACTCCTTACTTGCAATTCAAAAATTTTCTAAATCCTAAAGTCTTTTCCCCGGTTTGTAAAACCATGGCCAAAACCTAATAAAAGTGTTAAAATTTTACTGAAATCTTCCACAGCCTAGCCTTAATTTCAAATTCTAATTCCCGCGCTGCGGAACCCCTTAAACTCTTAATTATAGAATTGTAGACTTGTAAATCTTTGCGAAAGGCCCTGATTTACTTTTCTTATTCTGTCTGATTTTTTGATTAATTTTAGGCAGCGGATGAAGGTTAAAAAGGCTAAATGAATCCAAGTCGAATTACTCGATGTTAATTTTTTCGCAAACTTCAAGGAAAACCGTCGTATTTTAAGTTATGCATTAGGCCTCCTTGTCAGTTTAGTTTAGAGAATGAACAGTGTAGCTGCTTGACTGAAGCCCCCAGTCTTCAAAAGCGCTTTCGGTGGCTTATTGAGTAAAATCCGCCGGAGCGGAAACTCATTCCGATGTCCCAATCTGGCGTTCCAATCTGCGTTAAGCAAAGAAACCTTGGGAGGATAATGTATAGGACTTTAGAAAAATTATAATTGCGGCTGGGGAAGCAGGATTTCTGCTCCTGCAGATTTCCTAATGCGTTTAAAGCGGATTCCAAGTCCATCGTTTGCAATCGAGAGTTACGCTTTTCCCCAAACTAAAGGAGAGAGCCCTACTCAGCATGAAATTGTGCTGGTGTCTTTAAAATTTGCAAAAAGATTAATATATAGTATTTAGACTCCGATTTACGTCTGGAGCCTTTTGTATTCATCACCCGTTACTTTACCTTGTAGCCATCTGCACGGAGTATCTGGATGAGTGGAATGAGGAGAGATATTTCTTCTTCTGTGGTGGTGGACTCCTCAGCACCGGGGCGACGTGAGACGGCTCCAATGTCAACAATGTCAACGCCGGCAGCCTCCATTTCCCTCCCCTTCTTCACAGCTTCTTCAAAGTTTGTGATTCCAGGCTCCGAGAAGCTGTCGGCGGAAACGTTGAGAATTCCCATGACAAAAGTACGCGCGGACCAGCTCCACTGCTTTCCCAAACTGGGAAACGGAAGCACTTTTTGAAGTGATGATTTTTCCCGTCTTAAAACTCCGTCTAGTAGAGTTTCCATACTAACCTGCTGAACTGGGTGTCGTAAATGTGGATCTATGCTAAAAAAAAGTTAAAAAAAAAATTAGTTGAAAAATACAGTGATTAAAACTAAACAGGGAGCGCAAAAACGTGTGAAACTTCACTCGGCCCAGTTTTTTGGAAGCTATGGTTCTGCTTAATTTTTTGGGAAAGAAAAACCGTAATGGAATTTAACATTAGTTAAAAATTTGCATTTATACGTCAGGGTGGGCATACGTTGTTGGAAAAATGAATTTTTCTGCGAGTTCGGACTTTTAGTTCGTCTCAAGTCACGTAAAACTGAATCAAAAAAATAAGATACTTCTGGATACTTGAACTGGGAATATCATTTTTGAAATTTCCAGAAAATAGAAACTATAATTGTGGCCTCCGCCGGTAAAATTAATTTTAGGAATATAAGTGAAAGATAAGCTAAAGCTGTTTCTTCGGCGGCAAGCCGCTATTCTTCTATACTAAGTTAGACCCGATAGAGATTTTTTTCTTAAAAAAAAAAGAAGGAAGTCGGCCATAAAAGGACCTCAAGGGTGAGACAGAGAAGTTCCGACAGATTTCTATGAAACTTGGCAGGTAGTTAGTACTCACCAGTAGCTCCAACTTTGGCACGGGGCAAAAGTGGCGCATTGACCTTTTGTGACCTTTAGGGGTCACCAAAGGTCACGGACAAGCGATGCGCCAGTCGACAGCCTCTTGGTTCTAAAAATATACCACAGTTGACCTTTTTGACCTAAAATCTGGCTGCTGGAGGTTGCAAAGTGTTCTTAAGAACAGTTCATGACCTCTGGCGGCCATGTTTTAAGCCAAACCGGTAAGTGTAATACATTTTTATAATCAGAAGACTAACTCCTTTCGATTGATGTATCACTTGTTTGGATCCGTTACTTCAAGCGAATGACCTTTCGTGACCCCTAAAGGTCACAAAAGGTCAATGCGCCACTTTTGCTCCGTACCAAAGTTGGAGCTACTGGTGAGTACTAACTACTTGCCAAGTTTCATAGAAATCTGTTGGAACTTCTCTGTCTCGCCCACTCCTTTGTTTGGATGTTTAAGAATTGGAGGTGGCATACGCGGTAGCGCTCCCTTGTAAGAAAATAGTATTACTCGCATAACGGTCGGAGGACGAATTCCCGCTCTTGCATTCGGGGATGTGGGATTTTCAAATTGTCAGAGCTGAAAACCAGATCCTCGTATAATAGAATATCGAGGTCAATATTCCTTGGCCCATTTTCAAATTCCTTGACTCTGCCCATCTCTGTTTGTATCCTTTGGAGGGCTTCCAGCAAATCCGGCGGGCTTAAACTAGTTTCAACTTTAATTACTCCGTTGTAAAACTTTTCTTGATCCGTGTGGTACATTGGCAGAGATTCGTAGAGGAAACTTGTACTTAGCAACTTCATGCTTTCCAGTTTTTCAATTTCCTTTAGGGCGGCCGTTATGAATTTTATTCGAGGCTGAATATTTGAACCGAAGGCAATAAACGCCGTTTTTAGATTCCCGCCTTTTTCTCTTGGACAGATTGTCCCAGTTAAAAACTGAGATTTCGGAGTTCCCCTCTTCACTTGAACACCTGCTGCTTGAGCAGATTCCTTTTGAAGAGCCTTGGGTTTCGTAACTTTGACCTCAACGTAGTCCATGTGTGTAAGGCTTTGGACATGAGTCGAAACAGAAGCGGCTAGGGCCTCCAGTGTGTAAAATTCTGATCGAGAGACCATTTCCTCAACCTTTTTAATCACGCTAAAACATAAGGAATCTTGATGGCATTGGAATTTAAAACTGAGGTTCACAGGCTGCTTTTCCCGCCTTTCTTCATCATATACCCCAATTATGGCGGAAGTTTCAAGATCTTCCACGTTGTAAATTCCTTGGGCTGTCCCCGGGTGTACAACTTCATTGGCGCAAACTTCAAATTGAATGAAGGATAAAGGCGGAGTGGCCCAACTCCCTGGCTTCACTGTGAAAATGCCTGAGTTTCCTTCGCCTCTGCATTCTGCAATTTCAAGTCCGAGCTTCGTTATGCCTGGGAATTCCTTTCCCTCAAATTTTCTCTTGATTTCCTTAGCAACGGCGTGGTAGTCGATCGTGTTTCGAATGTCGTCAGACTGCGCAGCCGCTGTGACGTCGGTCGAGAAATGAAACGGAAATCAGGAACTCCAGAGTTTGGTTTGATTTTGTAAGATTAATTGAAAGATTTTCAATTAAAATTCGATCCATTGCTCTTTAATTTTAAGAAGGCGAAGAGCCTTCTCAACTCTGTGCCTTTCAAAGCTGTACTGAGCGTGTGAACGGAGGAAAATCCCTTACTTGAGGTTTCTCCAGGGCAGTAGGTTATCTCAGCTCGTAAGCTTCTGGCCTTGAAGAGAAGCCTCAATACCGATATCTGGATAAGCCCTTTTACAATTTCAGCCCAAGTAGTACAGATATCGAAAAAAATCTCAAGGGGAATTAAGAAGAAGAAATAAATGAATATTTTATTAAGGACCTTGTCAGCAACAAACTTGCTGAGATTGAAAAGGAACCACTAAATCAAGTCACAATTAACCAAATTTGGAATGCTTTGTCAACTACTACAACTTTCCGTTATTATTTCCGTACAGAGGTAGTTTACCTCTCAATCCGACGCATTTCCTTTTTCGTAAAAATGAAAATAAATAAGGATTCACCGACTAAGGGGGTTTAGGCAGCTCAGCGATGCCCCTGTCTCACGTCTATTCGTAAATCTTTACGACTTCCCAAAAATTTACTCAAAAAATAAGCTTTTTAAATTTTTCTACCTTACTTTCTCCTATTTTTCGTTATTCAGGTTATTCTCTTTGTTTCAAATTTTCGTGTTTCTTTTTTCTAATTTTCTTCCTTTCTTTTTTAATTTATAATTTTTTCTAAGGAACTTTTCTTTCAGTTTTCTTTTAAATTAGTGGCGTTTGTTTTCTTTGAATTTTGACAGACTAAGTCGGGAAATACAGTATACTGGCCAAAAGTAAATATACCTCTGCAACAAAGAATCGCTTACCAACTCCTTTGAAACAAGTCCAAATGGCTTCCGGTTTTTGCTAAAATTTTAGGCAAGGGATTGTCTTTAATTTCCCGCCTCAACCATAGAAATCGGTGGCTTAGTTACTATTTTTTCGTTGCAGGGGTATATTCATTTTTGGCCAGTACTGTAAGTTTCATCGAAGTGTCTGCCGCTAAATATCCTTATGCATTTTGAGCGACCTTGCAGTGTATAGGTACCGAAAAAATTTGTTAATTGAAAACTTTTCATAAAAACACTACACTCTCTGACTCCTATTTTTTTCCAATCTGACGTATGTCACTTTTTTCAAAATTTTGGGATTTTTCAGACCGACCACCACACATGGTGGCTTTTGCCACCATGTGTCAGCCACGCACGGGGGTTTGGCCTTGAAGAAGTGAAAATTTGCTCCATCTGGTTCAAGGTCTATTCTGTATGTATATATTACCCATGATTTTAGACAAAACGTTTTCCTGGAACGCGATACAGTACTGGCCAAAAATGAATATACCCCTGCAACGAAAA
Organism: Brachystomella parvula; assembly: GCA_019776545.1. NCBI lineage: Eukaryota > Metazoa > Arthropoda > Collembola > Poduromorpha > Brachystomellidae > Brachystomella > Brachystomella parvula. The sequence goes on from JABASM010000686.1 coordinate 10,012, forward strand.
AATGGTAACTAAGGTCCGCTCAGAGGCCAGCGATTTCAATGGTTGAGGCGGGAAATTAAACACAATCCCTTGCCTAAAATTTTAGCAAAAACTGGAAGCCATTTGGACTTGTTTCAAAAAAGAGTTGGTAAGCGATTCTTTGTTGCAGAGGTATATTTACTTTTGGCCAGTACTGTACTACTCGCGCTTGCGGTGTTGTACTCGCATTCAAGATGCGTAGCATAAATGTCGACCTTCACCTCCATCGGTCTGCCTTTTTTCAAACTGTTTAATTTTCTCGATAATTTTTTTTTAATTTTTACCACAGCTTTTCTCCGTTCAAAAAATTTTTTCACGATTTGTCAGTTTCGCATTGGAATACCGCTATCGAGCCTTCACCGCAAGATCCACTTGGCCTTAACCAGGTTCCATTTACTTACACCATATTCCTGAATTCCTTGAAAATACATGCACCAGCTAGAGTTGTGTACGTTTATGACTCATTTTCACATTCAGAATGTGTTTTGCGCGTTCTAAATGCTTGGGGCTTAAGGGCTGCGCTAGGCTCATTAAAAAAATCGAAGAAAAATAATTGAAGAAACGAAAAGAGAAACGTGCGGACCGGACCTTGTTTTTCCTCCGAATCATACAAAAGGTGTGAGAATTGCCTTCATCGGTCTGGTTACACCAAGCCAAGGCTTGACTGTACTGAGCTAATGCTTTAAAACTTTATTAAAATAAAGGATGGCAATTCTTAGAAGTCCATTGCCCTTGCAGACGCATGGAAATACCGAGAAAAGAATTGGTGAAATTCTATTAGCTTTTTTCGGATAAAAAGTTTATTAATTCTGTTTGGCGTCTTTATGCGGGAGAGAGGTACGGAGAGGAGAGAGAGAGCCCATTGAAATGCTACTCATTTTAATAAAAGCTTGAATTTCACCTTTTGGAGACAAGAGAAGTAAATTAGAAGGTCATTCTTCCATATCCCCATACTCCAAACCCCCTTCCCCCCTACCAAAGGCTTATTATATTAACCAGACTCAACAATAATAATAACAGAAAAAGAATGCTGATGGTAGTGCAAATGTGCTTGGAAAAAAAGCCTAGTCTTCCCAGTTTGCAGAAAGAAGTCATTTGAAGAGCTCCTCTATCATCATCACAATCACATTCATCCGCCTCTGTGTGTTTAGTAAACCAAGTCCAACCAGTTACCAGTATTCCTCGTACTTCCTTGTCATGTGAAACCATTGGAAATGACGAGCACGCTTTTTGAGCGGACAAGGAATTCAATTTGGCAAGGGTTCACTGCACTAGGCTGGACGGATTTTAATAATGGATTTCAAGTACCCAAATCAAGGCTCAAGGTAAACCAAATATTTTCTTAAGTTTCTGACCATTTTTCAGAACATTATTCCGACAATTATAATTTTTTTTTTATAAAAAATGAACAAATCAACCTAAAATTTTTTGCCAGAAGGCATTCATTTATTTTCAGACTTTGCGTAAATTTCCTCTATGAATTTCTGTTAGCAGAATTAAAAGTCAGAGATTCTGAGAGCTAAAATAAGGAATAGTTTACCTGAGGCAGTTTTCCTGGCGCCGGTCTCTGTCTTAATGATCTTGTCTCCAATCCATAATTTGAAGCAGTAGAAAGCCATATATGAACAGAGTGGAGACGGGATCAGAGAATCACCTTAAAATTTACATTTATAATTAGCCTATATTTACTAATTTTATAGGAATTTATATATAGGGAAAGACTCAAAGCATTTCTATTTCAATCTTTTTTTTACGTCACTATTACCCTGGGTTTATTTTCAGCCTTCAGAAAATTGCGTTAATATGCTTAAGTGGTCTCCATAAGCCTGTTGCAAATCCTCGGATGCGCTCAGTCACGCGATTTCCTTATTTTCTTGACTGCTGTTACGGCAATCCGTAGTTTTCTTCTGGCAAATTTAATTCAAGGATTGAAACCGGTAGATTACTGCTACTTGTAAATCTCTAAATTGATTTATGGCCCATAGAAGCTTCGATTTCTACCGAGGAAAGCTGAATCCACGTGCTTGATTAAGATTTTCTTCGGACCTTGGACGCCAGGCTTCAGTCCGCAATCATTTTGTTCGCCAATTTTTCAAATTGTTTTATCGATCTTTTTCAAAATGTTTTACTACATTCGAAACTTTTTTTTTACTCTCTTTCATATTTTCGGTATAATCCTAGTATACTATCCGAATAGGGTTCATTTCCTTTGTTCTTATTAGGTTTTCTTGAGCGCAGGAATATAGAATTCTTATGGAGAAATCCCATTGGAGTAACCGTTCCATAATTTATTTCAGTTTGTTTTTGCAGTTTTTTTTTTTTCAAAACTGTTTTCTCAAATAGTTTTTTAGAGGTTTACGTACAAGAAACTGACAAGTTTTTGAATAAATAATACTGGTATAATAAATCCGTTGCGCGCGTGCAAAAATTCGTCGGTGTAAAACTAGTCCAGTTCTTCTGCGCTGTTGAAAAAAAATTGCCGCTCCACAGATAACATTTCAGTATAGTTTGTTTCTGAAGTTCATAATTTCAAAAATACGAGAATTTAAAAAAACAATTAACTATTACAAAGGACAACGCTACATTAACATTATGAAACCTGCGCCGGTGAAAATCGACCAAAAAATTCATCCGATTTGGCTCAAAATTTGTAGGGTGATAGTTTAGAGCATAATCTATCAGTTGAAACTTGACCTTTGACCTCAAAAAGGTCACCAGAGGTCAACATGAGCTTTTGGGTTTGTGAGGAGTCCCTGGAAAGCTTATTTCACACTGAATTCAAAAGTCAAATGATTTTTCTGTTTTCGCCAATTTTGCGCTAATTTCACGCCAAACATAAGCTGAATTCACGCCAAAATCGCGCAAAAATTTGAAAAACATTGATTTTTGAATTTTGACAAACTGAACTTTCCAAGGACACCTCAAAAGCCCTAAAGCTGATGTTGACCTCTGGTGACCTTTTTGAGGTCAAAGGTCAAGTTTGAACTAATAGATTATGCTCTAAACTATCACCCTACAAATTTTGAGCCAAATCGGATGAATTTCAGGTTGATTTTCACTGGTGCAGGTTTCACAATGTTAATGTAGCGTTGTCCTTTTGAGTGGAGACTGTCTAAAAGGAAAAGGCCAATTTGGAAAGAGGCATTGCGTGAGTCTGATTCAATGATTGATTTCTTTGTTACAGGTGTTTGTGGCGAGCCTAGGCACAATTTTAGAGTCGATTGGAGCGGAGAATGGTCTGGACGACTTCCGTAGTTCATCTTACCTGAATTTCTCTGAATTTGAATACTACCTCAGCCATGAAGTATTTTCATGTGTTGATGACTCTCTGAGTAGAGCCGATCTCGCAGCCCTTGAGCTAGGAATTGATGAAGTCTGCTGGACTCTCACTAAATCAAAATTGCAACTAAAAAATCTGGATCGTGAGAATGGGTTTAAACTTTTTAGAATTTTTACTCTACTCGCGGATTTAGTACGGGATGAATCTGGGAATGCCCAAGTAAAAAATAACAAAAAAACTGAAGAAAATCTTTTGAAGCCTTTAATATTTTTGATTCGTAGGTTTTAATTTCACCGGAAGAGGTTGATTTAATATTTCGAAAAATTCTGTCCAGCGTTACAAAAGATGGGAAACCCATAGATGATTTTGAGGTGACACACTTTCAACTCCAGATTTTTTTTCAAGGGGAATTCAATGAGCCACTTGTTAATTGAAAATGAAGGGCAATTTTACACTTTTGATTCCAGATCCTCTTCTCCAATGTCATTTTTGACTTTCAAACCTTTCTCTCCATCATTGAGATTAAATTCCTCTCAGAATTTGAGAGAGGGGAAGTGAGTGAGGGGATTCAGGATATTTACGATGAGTTTGTTGATGATATTATCAAAAAAGTAATTGAAATCACAGCTGATTCTATGTAATTACCTGGCTAACCACTTCTTTTTTTTTTTTTACTTTCCCAGGGTGCTCTCCTCAGAAGAGGAATTTATTTAAACAAATACTCGGAGAGGCTCTTTGTTCTCCGCCCTTCTGGTCTTACCTACTACACAAATCCTAAAAAACTCAAGTTTTTAAAATTCGACTCTCAGACGAGGGTTGAAGAGGGAAAATCAAGTTCAAAGGCAAAATTATTTTTGTTCAACGTGATCACGCCGGAGCGTGTTCTCCAACTTGCCACAAGGGATAAGAAGTATGAGCAAATTCTTTAACCAAAAGCCCAACCTAACTGCGCAATTTTCAGAAACCGAAATTTTGAATGCTTGACTTTGGAGACTAAATATCAAATGTTAAAGGATGGTACCGTTTAAACGTTTAATTTTTTTTTCAAAAATTACAAGTGTGCCGGAAACGGTGCCAACGGAGATAACTCTTTTTGCTGTAAAATTTTTTGAATCCACGATTTCCCTTCGTTAAATAATAGAAGAAGGAACAAAATATTTGCAACAGAGAAGATTTGCCGATTTTTTCTTATGCAAAAATCGTTTTGAATGCCTTTTTTTCCTAAGGTTTTGAAAGTTGGGATTCCGGAAGTCCTATTCGAAGCTCATTTTTTGAAATTTTGACGGTGAGTGTTCCTTAACTTTAATCATGGGCATTATCAAGTGTAGTACAAAAAATTCTAGCATAGAAAGAACGTATAGAAAGCAAAACAGCAGAACTCATGGCGATGGCCTTTGTATTGGACTCCCGAGCTTCAACTTCCAAAATTTTAGAGCAGGCACAACGCATTCAAAAATGTTTTTTTTTATAAAAGAAGGTTGCCTGTGCCTTCTGCGTTTTTGCTGAGTATAATTTTGTATTACTCAGCGAAGAAAATTGGCGGCATCTTCTTGGCAAATATAACACTCCCTCAGGAATCGTTTTCGACACACAGATCTTACGATTTCGAAAAAAGAATTTCTGCATTCGATTCTTTTTGATTTATGTTATACCTATACTCCGACTTGAACGTGTTAAATCCTATTTAGATTTTAAAAGTTTGATAAAATCGGTAAATCAACTGATCCATTTTCTGCCGATGTCGGTGACCTTGGGCACCAATGTGAATGAAAAAATGAATCAAAATATGCAAAAAAAAAAAAAAAATCACATGTTCAGTGAAATGCTTAAAATTTAATATACTTTAGCCGTTGAAGCCTGCAGTAAAAAGAGAAGTTTGGTAAAAAAGTGGCAGTTGATTTAGAAAGGAAATCGGGACGATTTTTTCCCGAATGTCTGAGAAGAAAAAAGCCTTTCTTTTAAAATAACTGATGCCTCTAGAGAATTTTAAGGTTAAATATGTTTGGTTTGGATTTTCAGATACGGTCTTCAGTGGTTGTCCTCACTGAAGGTTGCACTTTCTCGTATCCACAGTCAAGAGGCGTATGGACTCTACCTTCGGAACAAACGACGGCTTGAGTGGCACCGCCAGAAACTTCGCCGTCAGATGGAGCTAAATAGATCCAATGATTTACTTATCGCCGAGAAAATGGTAGAACTTCCTGAGTACCCTGAATTGGGACTAACTAAAATCCTAAGCTTCATTGACACGACGGGAGCGGGAAGGAGGAAAAGACAAGAAATCTAACCACCCCGAAAAACCCCTCACCACTCATCCACTAATTTATCCAGTTTAAGGGAAAACTATTAACTTTTAGAAATATGCAGACTCGCTTTTACTTATCCTAACAGATTGAGTTCCTCGCTTGAGAACCTATAGTTTATAATTTACCTCCGATTTTCATCAGGCACGACATGCAGCCGAGGAGCAGGCCAAAGAACTTGCAATACAAAAAGCAGTTGAAGAAGAAGAGAGGAGGAGATTAGATGAAATTAGAAGAGAATTAGAAGAATTATTACAAGAAGAAATGCAGGCGAAAAAAGATGAGGAGCTCGTCCGCATGCTCCAGGCAAGAGTCCTCAACGAAGAGTGGGAAAAGCGGGAAGAATTAGAGCGACTCCAAGCGGAGCAGCGAACGCTCCTTAAAATTGAACGAAAGAAAAATAAAACTTTTCAAAGGAGACAAACGGAAATGGAGAGACTGCTGGAAGGCAAGGCTTAGAATATTTTCGACTAACTCATGAGACTACTACTCAGAAACTGCTTGGGATTAATTGTGAGTGGGCATTCGGTTTTTGGCTTTGCTTACCCAAAACAGAAATCTTCAAAGCGCTTTTTTTTACCGAATTCTTAAAAATTTACCTGTGGGTTAAAATTTTGCTTTTCGATATGAACGCTGGAAAAACCACATTTGATGTGTAATAAGGACGATTTTTGAACGTTTTACGCTTTAGTTTTCATGCTTTCTGACATTTTCAGAACATACTTTTATTTTTACATGTAGTTTTTTTTTGTTTCCTCGAATATTCTAGTTAAAAAATTTTGCGCTATTTTTGTTTCGACAAAAATAGCGATTTTGTTTCGATTGTTCCGTATTTTTTTTTTTTTAAATTTTTTACTTACTGATTTAAAGAAATTTCTGTATTTATGCTTTCGTTAGGCTTATTTCGTTTTAATTTTTAAACTTCATTGAGTTGATGTGTTAAATATCCACACTTTTCTTTAAACTTTTTGTTTCTCTTTACTTTGCAGCAGCAGAACAGAAACTCAGAGAGCTGGAAATCTCACGCCAAGAAATGGACATAGAGCTCCGAATAATAAATGTGTTAAATATCCACACTTTTCTTTAAACTTTTTGTTTCTCTTTACTTTGCAGCAGCAGAACAGAAACTCAGAGAGCTGGAAATCTCACGCCAAGAAATGGACATAGAGCTCCGAGCGGCGCGACAGAAAAATGCGGAGAGAAACCGAGAAATTCTGGAGACGAGAATGCAGCTCTTCAGCGCCCCGATTGTTCAAGATGAGAAAGTGAGCAGGACGAGAAGAAGTGTGAGCATGCGCGAAGGGAAGAATAACTACCAATATAACCGTTCCTATCTCCCGCGTTTCCAATTGCAGGACAGTTCTTTCTAGTTTACACACAAATGCTACCGCCAGCAAACTTTTCTAAATTCACCAGTTTTAGAAAATTGTTTTTGCAAAGGATTATCTAGTTAATTTAAAATTAGTGCAGCTGGGACGTATTTTACTCAACTGAAACAGCTCTTCTTTTTTCTTAACTGAAAAAGGGATGTTAGCTTCACTGATTTTTTAAGAGCCTGTGCTAAGGGTTACAATGACTCCCGTTTAAAATACAATAATAAAGATGATTATGCATAAAATTACTATGCTCTCGGATTTTAGATTAAATCCCAAGGAAATAAACAAAAGAAGATGTTACTATGTAAGATAGGAAAAACCAGGGTGCGTAAACTGTGTTTGTTTGTTGGCTTCGCCAACAGGATGATGACATCCCCCATCTCCTAGCATTACAAAAATTAGCCAAAATTGAGTAAAGCCCGAAAGAGCCGTGTTGCCATAAGAATTATTAAAAAAAAACAGGTTAGCTGCACGGGTAAGAAAATTTAATACTGCGAACACCTCGCCTTGTAATTTGTAGAACTAAACTTTTGCGGAAGAAATTACAGAGAAATCCTAGGAACGGATTCCGAGAAAAGGATTTTGAGGGGAGCAGTATTCTGAGGAGAGGAGCGGTATTCTGAGGAGAGCAGCAGTTTTCTGGGAAGAGGAGCAGTAGGAGCAGTATTCTGAGGAGAGGAGCATATTCTCAGGAGGGGAGGAGGATTCGGAACAGGATTCTGTGCCATCACTCATATACAAAGTGCAAAAACAGAACTCACCGCACCAGCTGCTACGAAAAAGAGACTAATTTTTACTGCTGCTCCCAATGACAAGGTTTTCTGTTAGTACTACTTTTTACCTTTTAACCTCGGCACCTGGGTGCCAGAAGTCAAGGTCACGCGAAGGTAGTACTGAATAAAGCTTTGGACAAATTTTGTTAATATTGTCCATCATCTGCTAAAATAAGCTATTGAATGGTAGGAGAAAGAATGAAAAACGATCAGGACAGGAGGTCATTCACCTTGGGGAGAAAAGTTTTTGTAAACAAACTTTACTCAATATTTTAACTAATTTTTTTGTGGTGAATGTCGTCATCACTCGGTTGGCGAAGCCAACAAACAAACACAGTTTACGCACCCTGGGAAAAACTGTTGGGTGATCCAGGAACTCCATTCTCAAGTTCCAAGTCAAGCTCGGCTGGAGCGACTCCAGTCCTCAACCGCCTCTAGCCTTAACGTTAACCGCCCTGCAAGTTGAACTCCAACAAAGCTACAAGTTCGGCAGCGCCAGCTCTCGAACGCTGGTACGCTAAAACTCAATTTACCCATTTAGTTTTTATAGATTTTAAAATTCAGAATATCAATATCGCATGTGCAATAAAATATGTGAAACGAAAGCGTACTTCAGGATTGAACTCAAGATATTCGTACCTGCATGTAGCTTAGAACTAAGATTTCTTTGGACACCATTTGTGTAGGTAAGAATAAAGGTTACGTAGCGCTTTAACCCTTAAAGGACTGCTGCCCATCTATGTTGCATGTATTTTGCATTAGTTTGTGACAGTTTTCCTTTTAAAGGTTAACTAGACTAAAGTCCTACGTCACAGACAGCTGGAATTCGAATATAACTTAAATATTCGAGAAAACACATGTTGCCGCGAAGGAAAAAAATACTAATAAGAATGGTTGTGCATGGGGTTGAAGGGAAGCTCGTAGCGTTAACGTATCCGGAAGTTCCTTGCGTTTGGAGGGAAGGAGAAGAATTAGTGAGTATAAGATTTCTGGGCTTTTTTACTTCAGCTCATGATTTGGCTTATGTCGACTCCATGTTGCAACAAGTTGGCCACTGCACAAGAGCGGATTTCATTTCCGCTCTCCAAAAAAGCCTTCAGAGGCACTCTCAAGAGCCGAAACGCAAAGCCAAACTTCAACCAATCAAAAGACTTCTGTGCTCCACCGTGACACTTGGCGGGACTGAAATTGAGTTTGAATTTCTGAAATTTTTTCATTCCTCTCATCTTAACCAGAAATGAAAAAAAGCCTATGAGCAAAAAAGCCTATGGCCGCCATGAGCCAAACCATGATCCGAAATAAAAAAAAGCCGAAGGATCTTACACACTCTATTATTGCTCTGAAACCACTTCTGCCTTGTTCCCGATCAGAAATGCTCTGCGAAAAATTCGGACAGTAGATTCTGCAGAAAATTCGTGGTTTCGTGACTGCTGTCATTAGAGTTCGTCTCTTTTTTCTGCCGACAAAATTATGAAGAGTAATCTTGGATGGTGAGAAATGACCCATTTCTGCAAACAATTTTCTGCAGAACGCTTGTCCGAATTTTCTACAAGATTCTGCAGAAACTTTCCGGTCGGGTTTTCTTTTGTTGTCCAGCAAAATTATCTTTGCTTATTACTCAATACTTGAATTTGAAAATCAGCTATATAAAAAAAATCGTGAAGTGCTTCAAGGAAACAGTACGAGTACCACCAGCGTTCCAGAGCTGATTACAGAAGCTGCGCTGGGTAAACTTCAATTTTCAAAGGAGCTCAGAGTGCAAGGCGCACTATGGCACGGCCTGGCACAAAAATTTCAAAAAATAGGATTTATGGAAAATGGGTTTTTGCATTTTTAAGTACCTTTAATAGTACAGGACTTTTGTGCAACATTTCAATTTTTTTGGCGTACGACAAACCATTGTAATCCGGACTTGAAAATTAGAATTAGCCCAGGCGGGCATGGGGAGAACTTCCAAGTACATGCCCCGCCGTGCCCCGTCTCCGTTTAG
>JABASM010000687.1:0-19740 GCA_019776545.1 Brachystomella parvula
TCAACTACAAAAATCTCCACTACAAAAATCTCAACTGATAAAATCTCAACTAGGTGAAAATCTCAACTAAGTGAAAATCTCAACTACAAAAATCTCAACTACGAAAATCTCAACTATGATTGCAGTTTACAGTGGCTGTTAAGTTAAAGGTCCCAATGCTTACTAACATCTAGTGTTATCGGGTACAAACCGAACCCCCGGATCGAAAAATTTTGGAAGTATTTTTGAAAAATCTCAGATCTGGTTTTTCGGAAATCCTTTTATGAGTCAATTTAGACCATTTTTCGAAATTCCGATTTGTTATTCAAAATATGGAAAATTTTTTGCACAAGTTTTTTTATCTGTAAGGTGATCGGAAGCACAATGTGCTAGTTCGAATTTTTTTTTTTCGAAGTTTAAAAAAATCAAAAAAATGGAAATTTCGAAAAATGGTATAAATCGCCTATCAGAATGTCTTAAAACGGATTTCCAAAAAACCAAGAGTTCAAACCAAACCGAGTTCAAAATTATTTGACCCGGGGGTTCGGTTTGTACCCGACAACACTAGATGGTAGTAAAGCATGGGGACCTTTAACTCAACAGCCCCTGTAAACTGCAATAATTATATTTGAGATTTTAGTAGTTGAGATTTTCTAATAGTTGAGAATTTCGTAGTTGAGATTTCTTGTAGTTGAGATTTTCACTTAGTTGAGATTTTCACCTAGTTGAGATTTTCTCAGTTGAGATTTTTGTAGTTGAGATTTTTGCAGTTGAGATTTTTACTTGGAACCATTATTTCTATACTCATACTCCCTTAATGGAAAGACGGAAATTATAGTTGCTATTAGTTTTGATTTTAATGAAGAATTTCAACACCTGTGATTAATTAAATCTTAGTCTACCTCCGAGTTACGAGGAGGAGAGATAAGTAGGCGGATAAAGGCGTAACCGCTTCCCACGCCACTATAAATCACAGAAATGGAGATGAACAACTTAGTTCATTAGAGTTGAAAATCCTTCCTTCGTTTCTACATTGTGGTGGACAAAAGTTAGGAGAAAGTCTTTGAATTTACATAAGGAAGATAGATTTATAAAATTTATAAAATCCTTTTTTCCTATACTACTCACGTTCCCTTCCAATTTTTACAGCGGCTAAAAATCTGTCCTCATAGATTTCCTTTTCTACGCCTTTCTCAATCTCTCCTAAATCCTGACTTTCAGAATCCTCTTAACCTCAAGAAGAATTCAAAACGTTTTTTGACAGAGATTTCCCCAGGCCCAGTGTATTCACTCTCCTTTTCCTTTCAGTTAAGGAAAGTCAACTCTGCTCTCATTCCTCCTGTCCAGAATAGTATTCGTAAATCCTCAGCAGGGAGAATGCAGAGTGGAAGGCGGAGCTAGTTTGCTACAGGGTGAAAGTAGAGAGGAAATGCATACTTAATTTTTCTGCTGAGCTGAGGTTTCACCGCTTTGTAACCTTGAAATTATGAAGCTAGGCCGGGCGTAAAAATTTAACGAGGCCTTTAAGAGACTCCTTTCTTAACTCAGCTGAAGTGATTTTCGAACCTTGAAACGACTGGAATAATTTTAATTGTTATAGTTTGGGGGCTTTCACAAACTAACGTTATTGAAAAATGGAATTTTTAGCACCCATTCACTCCGTTATTTATGCGTTACGTAAAGCCCAAACCACCCACTCCACCCAAAAAATAACGTTATACTATTTTTTTTTTTGTGATTGACGCACAAGGTCTTTATTTAACTTCCGCTCTCATGAACAAAGCGTGGAGCAAGCCACTTCCCAAAATCTTCATGACTAGGGACCTTTCGATCAAAGGATTGTTTAAATCGACCTAAGAATTTGGCTCAAGAGTCCCAGAGTTCTCAGAAACGAATTCGACACGATTCGAATTAACTAATTTACGGAGCAGGCCAGTCAGCGTATTCTCTTTTTGCTCAGTCACGGTAAACAACCTTAACCGTGACTCAGCAAAAAGAGAATCGTCTAACTGGCCTGCTCTGTAAATTAGGTATTTTGAATCGTGTCGAATTATTCGACTGAGAACTTTGAAGAGGCCAAAGGGTTTTTTGTTAAAACTCGACTTTTAACAAAAACCCGTGGCCTCTTGAGCCAAATTCTGAGGCCGATTTAAACAAGCCTTCAATCGAAAGGTCCATAATGATGAAGTATTTGGAATTTAATAAAATAATTACTTTAATTCACTAGTAATTACAACTGTTACCTAATAATTTGGATCTTAATTTCTTCATTTTAGTCCATTTAGGAATTATAACGTTATTTTTTACGTACAGCACCCACCCACACCAGTTATATCTCGTTATAAAAACTGTAAAGCACTGACCCACCTTTCCTATAACGTTAGTTTGTGAAAGCCCCCTTTGCAAATTTCCTGCTTTCTTCGGTTTAAAAAAAATTACTTTGGAATTGAAATGAATGGAATTCGAAAATTCTTGAAGTTAATCGGTACATGAACCTTGGCATTTTTCGATAAGTCAAGAAATTCAGTTACCCTGTACGTTACACTGTTAGTAAACGCTCATGGACTCTAGTAAATTCGAATGTTGAGGTTTAATTTTCCGAATTTGACCTTGCAACCATGCCCACTGATTTTCAGCGGTTTTTGTCTTTTAGGTGGATTCACCTTTTCGAAGAAGACACGGGATTCTTGGGGGTAAAACATGAATGCTTCAGCGATTGTGGTGACAGCGACAGTCGTTAATCAGTTTCTGTTTACCACACCCGAACCACTTCCTGATGAGAATGACTACTGGGAGCTACGGTTCCAGAGTTCATCGCGGCTATGGGTACAACGTATTCTTGTGCCAATTGTCGTCCTCTTCGGACTCCTTGGGAACTTAGTCACGATCTATATCCTTACAAGGAGACCCATGAGATCATCCACCAATGTGTGAGTCTTATAATTATGACAATTTATTTTATTACTCTCACCTGCTTTTTCTCAGGACATGGAAGAAAGTAAAGTACTAAGGTAAATGGGATAAGTCTATAGGAACTGCTAAAAATTTGGGAACATTTTTTGGTTGAAAAACTTTTATTCTCTTACACGTCTCATCAATTCCGCCTAACTAAATTACATAGTCAGAACCAATTAACTTTGTCTCTTATCAGGCAACTTTGTTCAGATTCTCTTTAGAGAATAACAAAAGGAAATTACTGATCATACTTTGAATTCACTCCAGCTTCCCTAAAATCAGAATAAAACCCCAAGTTTTGAATGTCTATGCTCGACCCCATTCCGAGTCAAGACGTTGCAAACTTCACATTTTTCTCAGTCGTGCCTGGTAGCTAGGATGTTCCTAAAATTTTCATGACCGTGAAACGTCCAGATCGCTCATGCCAAGGCTGTATTTTTATGCACGCCAGGAAAACCGCCAGCTTCAGCTTCGGTTGTAAGTGAACTTAATAAATCAAAATTCTAATTATTAAAATCGGACAAAAAGTTTCTTTGGGATGGGGTTTGTAGCATAAAAAATATTTTCAAAAAATAAGAAAATAGTTCTTTCATTTATATCAAACATTTCAATTCTGAAGCGGAAAATTTCCAAAACAAAAATCCTAAGCGTTAAAATCTCCAGCATTGGAGAAAAACTCCTAATTTGTAAGTCCCCTCTAAAAATTATAAGCTTGCAAGACTATTAAAAGGACCTCATGCTTTTTACCATCCCGGTTATCCATGAAAATGCAACAAATAAAAATTCTAAAACACTGTTTCTTAAATTAATCGCAACGTGTACTGCGTGGTTCATTGCATTTTAATGCAGCCTCTGTTGTTACAATGCCATGAGCAGCGCAACACACGTTAGGTTTGCCTGTGACTCAAGGAAAAGTGTTTTAGAATTTTATGTGTTGCATTTTCATGGGTAACCGGCGTGGTAAAAAGCATGAGGTCCTTCACAGTCCCTGTAAAATTAGAATTTTTTAGAAGACTTAAAAATTAGGAATTTTCACATTGGGGATTTTCACGCTGCGGATTTTTGGTTTGGGGGATTTTTATGTTGGAGGATTTTCATATGGAAGCTTTTCAGCTGCTCGTCAAGCGATTTCCGGTGCCGTTTTTAGAAAAATGTAGAATTCTCTAAAACGCTCAGGCGAATAAATACTAGGAATGGCGATGACCAAATGCTTCCGAATTCTTTGAACGGAAATGAGCTACTTCGCCAGTTGTTTCTGTGTATGATGTAGTCCTTGTGAAAATAGGCAAGCAACAACTGTCATTAAAATGAATAAGAAGGGAAGACACGCGCTATTTTTACACTCCCTAGCCTAAGAAAGCAGCAGCATCTCACATTAATTTGTTTGACAATTTTTCTAGACTGGGTAGGATGAATAGTGCTCAGAATTTGGCAAAGAAAGACTGCTAAGAGCCTTGCACATATTTTGCACTTTCTTCAGCGGAGTCGTATTGATGCTTTCTTCTTCGAAAGTGTGCTGATGACAGACACTCGTAATTACTTATTAATGAATATTTCTGATGTTTAATTTAGGAGGAACGAACAAGTAAATATTTTGTTTCTGCTTGAAATCATAAAGGAAATAGAGAGTTAAATAGTTCATTTCAGCAGTTTTAGCAAGTTCACTTTGTTTCAAAATCTCATATTGTTGCTCGCCTTGATTAAGCACTTGTCCTACTTTCTCTTACCATTCCAACTCATTTCTAAGGAAGGAAGTGGATCTGGAGTGGTTCTTAGCTCTGAATGTTCTTTAAAATTTTAAGCTTCTCTATCGATGTCCAGAAGGAGACATTTGTAACAATGGAGTGAATAATTATGTTAACTTTAGTTCTAAGCTAGGCTTCCACTGTTTTTGAATTTCCTTAAAATGAGAATGCTTGAAGCTAAGTGTGGTGTTCATCGGATGCTTCAGAAAGGTTTTTGTTAAAGGTTTCAGAACTCATACATTTTTCTTCTATTCATGCCAGCTTGAAGATCTTCTCACTCATGCTTGCCTAATTCCGTTTTTATGGTAGCAGTATTCTAAAATATTAATAGTGGTTACACTAGAGTTTGTGGAAGTGAGGGTGACAAAGGTAGAACTACAAATAACCCATTCTACCTCTTCAAAGTGTAATATTTATTTGTAGGTTTTACGCCTCATCCAACGTCTTCAAAGTCTTCACTTCCTATTTATTTCCCCCTGTTTACTTTCACCCTGAGAGTTTGAAGAACTGAGCAGAAAGTTTTAAAATTAATTTTTTGTTTTAGAAAATATAAATGTTTGAGTTGTTTGCATGAGCCTTATCGTTTCTGCAAGTCTTCGTTTCTCAAATTTCAGACTCTTCCTTGAAAATCGTAATCAGGTAAAAGTCTCTGTATTCAAAAAACTTTGCTTAGGCTTTCCAGCATTGAAACCCGTTAATTTTGAATACAGTATTAGCCTTTTGTCTTACCAGTATTGTAAAATCTTTTCTATTGAATGCTATTGAGTTGTATAATAAGAAAAGCTTTTACTTTTTGTATTCACAACTTGTAAGAATGAGAAAGTAAGAGTGAGTGGAAGTGAAAGTGATGGAAGAAGTTTGGGAGGAGGACGTAAGGAGAAACTC
This sequence comes from Brachystomella parvula, assembly GCA_019776545.1. Lineage (NCBI taxonomy): Eukaryota > Metazoa > Arthropoda > Collembola > Poduromorpha > Brachystomellidae > Brachystomella > Brachystomella parvula. The sequence continues at coordinate 5,565 of JABASM010000687.1, forward strand.
TAAAGCTAATTATCCCTTCCATTAAGAGAAAGTCAACTTTCACTTCCCTTTAAATTAAGAACAGGCAAGTATTCCAATCGCGACAGAAATAAAGTTTTACTCAAGTGCTCAACTTTCTGTACTGTAGTAAGGGGAAAAAAATCTTTAAGCATTCTTTTATCGTCGTCAGCTTGTTATGTACTCCAAACTCTCCGGTCTCCTTGTATTCCATCCTTTTAATTATTTGCTAATTTTAATTATTTGCTAACCATAAATGCTGCCTGTCTTGTTTACTCTGAAACTAATATGAAGGAAGTAAAGAAAGATTGACTTGATTATTATTGATTCATTTCAAGCCCCTGGCTCTCTTTTTCTCATCATCTCCCTATAATATTCTTCTTTCTCCATTTCATTTTTGAAAGTATTATGATTTTTGAGTTTCTGGAATTATCAGCTCATCCGCTCTGTCAACCGAGAATTTTCAAATAAAGCCCAACTGTACAAGACGAAAAATCGGCTGAATCCTCAGTTTCGGCGAATGTATTCCCAAAGTCCCGACACTCGCATTTACTGTTGCATATTGAGCAATTTATCTCTGCTCAATGAAATTCTTCAAACCCCCTCCAGGAATTTTCGATTTTTAATATCTGCCTCTCTCTAGTATCTCCATTATTATTCTGTGACAATGACCTGAGATTTAGAAACGAAGCAAGCTGACGTTTTAGACGAGGAGAGTTTATGTGAATGCCTTTTGTTCTCATGTGGAGAAATGACATGCTTAGAGAGATAATGGGAATTTCTACCAAGTGCCTCTACTGATCCAGCATCCACCTTCTCATCCTCTAGTACTCCACCTTAATTTCTTCATTTTTCAAGACACATTACTCTCATTCCAGGTTTCTGGAACAACAAGACATGTCTTAAGACGACGAAAAGCTTAAATTCACTTTAGTAGAGCTTTAGAAGTTGAAGGACGCTTTCCTCTTATACTTTCCATATCTGAAATAGGGGTTTTAACGTGAAACAAAATTTCTCTTAGTGAGCTTTGCCTTTCTTCCAACAGGTGGGAACTACTGATTTAATTTTATAAAAAGCTTGAGCTCCCTTCAAGGCTTATGATGTTCCCGTCTTATCTTTTAATTAAAGCAATGCCGGTCTAAGCAGAAGATGGTGGGAATTAATGTTTTAGAGGCGGAATCTGTTTCACCGCTTTCACTATTGGAAGAAGAAGTTAGTGGCGGAGAAAACAATAAAGAAGATGGCTCTTCCATCCTGAAATTGGAATTTCCTTTTATCCTCCATTACCAGCACTATCCTCATCTGGTCATGGATGGGGTGAGAAGTGGTGTAGAACAATATAGTAGACTCTTTAGCAGGGATTGAATGACTCAAGTAACGTGTCAGCAGCATTGCGGCGTATCGAATCTCAGAATCCGGACCTGCAGACTTGAGATTTTCCGCTGGTTATAAGAGATAAAGCTATAATACTAATGAACAAACCTGTGCGGAAGGAAATGAAAGACTGACAGTTCTGTTGATTAAGATGAAGTTCTTGATGACGGGAATCTAGGAGGGGACAAGGATTCACTTTCTCTCCAAATCCAGATTTCTCAAGTTCTAAGTGAAGCTTGGATCCTCTCCTGATTACTTTCTCATCCTTCTTTCAAAACTGGTTCAAGAAAATCAGGGTCTTCAGAGATTCATTACTTTTTGAAATCACGCCCTACTGACTTTCTCTACCACTACTTCTTGGCTGATGGATTAATTTTCAAAGTAGAAGACCTACTAAAAGTATTTTGTTTTTCCAATCTGCGACTTTAATTTTTAAGACGAAAACGTTGGAGCTTGTTATGCTGTAAAATTGTGAAAGATGATATTGATGAAATGCATGAATGAACTCTATTCAAGACCCATGGGGAAGTTTTGTTGTAATTGGAGATATAATATGTCAAAATGATTGATGATGAGTAGAGGGTATGAAAGATATACCTTCTCTCTGAGTTCCCGCATAAACGAAAGTGGATATGTATTTGGAAAGTTGTTAGAGCCCTTCCTGTTAATTGTATAGAAACGATGTCCTTAAGAGCCCTAGACCCAGCAATGAATCTTCCACCGATGAAAAAATAAATGGCAATTAAAATTAGTGGGGGAAAAACCAGAAGACACTACTATAATTTTTTAAAATAATGCTACAATCCTTTACAATTATTACAATTCGTGAGTAAGGATAGCGTACGGGGAAAAGCTGATCTGAAATTCTGTGATTATAGTGCAAGCATTTATTAAAACAAGTGCACACTAAATATACTCGAATCTTTGTTTTTGGCAGGTACTTGTGTGCACTGGCTGTTTCTGATCTCCTTTTTCTCTTGTTCACATTCACAATGTCCCTTACACATTACCCAGATCTCACCTCTACGTCCTGGATTTATTGGTCCTATAAGCGATTTGGGCTCTGGCTCACCGATGCATCAAGTAAGTTCACTTTGCAATAAAAATTTACGGCATCTTTCCAAAGGTCGAGGAAACCGGCGGCTGAGGGGCTTTGTTTCATTTTTGCTTTCACCAACTTCTCTGGTACCCCGCTCTCGCGTTCAAGCTCCTTGACTTCTAATCTTAAGAACTTTTAATTCCTCACGAATATGAGCCCTTTTCCATGGAAAGCTGGAAGCAGCGGTTCAACATCCCTACTTTATTATGATTCCCTGTAAGCATGCGGTTCTGAACTTATACATACGGGAACTCCCTCGCTTTTGTTGAGGCCCGCAGTGATGTTGGTAGAGAGCTCCCACCAGCCGCCAGCGTCCTTTCCTTCATGCATTTTGGCAAATGACTAGGGCTGTAAAAGGAGGGTGGGTGGCAGAGAGAAGCAGTTAGCCTTAAGTTAAAGCTTTTCTCATAGTTCACGATCTATTAAACAAAAGGATTGCCTACTTAAACCTGCGGCAGTGAGTTCTTTTGAAATGTTTTGTTGCTTCAAATCTGAATCCTCCTTTCTCCTGCAGTCACTCTCGGTACAGAAGAACCGAAAAAGCCAACACTATGGATGAGAGAAGCCTTTTTAAAAGTTTACCTCTGAGAATCAGGCAGAGAAAAAAAAGAATCGGATTTAAATGTTATAGAATTTTGATTATTTCCGTGATGACTGTATAGTAGGAGCGGATTAAATTTTAAAAGATTTAAAAATGCATCCAGGATTTTTTGCGTTAGGGGAGAAATTTGAATTGCTTTCTCCCAATTTTAAATTTCCTTTTCAATTTGTGTGCTTCTAAACTGTCGTCTAATTTTTATTTAACAGGTTCCACGAGTGTCTGGTTGACAGTTTCATTTACAGTGGAGAGATACATTGCCGTTTGTCATCCAATGAGAGGAAAGGTAATTGAAAAATGGTGAGAATTTAACCAGCCAGAGAATTTCGAGGTAAAAAAATAAAGAATAAAAATAGTAAAGAAGAATAGCTACACACCCCTTTGTCATCATCTTAAAGTCCATGTTCCTCGCTATCAACACTTGACTTATAAAAATCAATTTGAATACAGCACCAACTTTCACTCTGTTCATGTTTGCTGTCAAAGCTCAAGAGGAAATCACTTTCAAAATACCTCAGCTGCCTCCCATGGGACAGATAGTTTGTTTGTTCGCCTTTGTTCGAATTGAGTTGAATTTTGATCCTTATGTTTCCAGATCTTATGTACTGAAGAGAGGGCGGTCAAAGTTGCGGTCGTCGTCTTCATCTTATGTTTCTTAGCAACGTCTCCTACTCCCTTCGAGTGGATTATTGTCAATGAAACGCAGGGGAATTCCACTGTAATCGAACGCTTAAAAAAAGTTTTCTTTTAAAAAAAGCTGTTTGAATTCTCACTTCTTTATTTCTATCCAGGTCTACAATTTGAATTACAGTGAATTTGGGATGGATGAAACTTATGTCTCCATTTACTACTGGTTCTCTTCACTGACTTTCACTCTTCTCCCCGTTGTTCTACTTGCCGTCTTCAATACACAGCTTATCATCGCCGTTAGAAATTCAAGAATGACGAGGAAGGTTATGACAAGCTTGCACAACTCAACAGCACGTCAAGTTCAGGTAAAAAAAAATCTAGGAAATTTTAATTTCGGATGTTAATTAACCATGGGCTTGTGCTGGTTTCAGGCAATGCGACAAGAAAACCGAATAACAGTCACTCTGATTGTTGTCGTCATTGTTTTCCTCGTCTGTCAACTTCCCACAGCAAGCTTTCTAATCTATACGATATTTCATCCGCCTCGGAATGAGAGAGAAGCTGCGCTTCATCGTGGACTCGGTGGAATTTTTAATCTTCTCGTGACGGTTAATGCTGCTATTAATTTTCTTCTCTACACAGCCCTCTCTGACAAATATAGAAAATATTTCTTTAAATTTCTCATCTTTCGGAGGAGGAGGTTTAGAAGAGGTGGAGGCAGTCGAGGTGGGTTCGAAAATCCTTACGAAATGGATACGATCAATACGACAGTAAGGTTAGTTGAGAACGGAAGAAAGCCTCCTAGAATTCGAACAGCTCTTGCTTCTCCGCTACCAGACGCCAAGCAGCAGCACTAACTCGATACAAGACTAACTCAGCTTTTAAAGGTGAAAGTCCAGCATTTTCACACAAATAGTGTACCGGAGAAAGTTTTATACTTTTTAAAGTTCAAAAATCTGATTCTGAATTTCTGATTTACTTTTTACGACTTCAGCAATCAGTGCAATTGAGGTTAAAGCTAAATTATATTACTTAAAGTGACACTATTATAAAAAAAATTCGAAATATCGATTATCTAAATTTCAAAAGGTGGTGCAGAACTTTCTCCGGTACACTATTTGTGTGAACATGCTTTACCTTGAATACAAAAAATTTCTCTGAGTGAGCATTGCTATTCAGTGTTTGACTCCCGATTCTATGCAAAGCTCCTGGTTAAGCAATGAGCTGTCAAATAATTTTTAATGCAATTATTGTAGTTATTGTATTAATTTTTATACACATTTTATAAAAATGAAGTCATGGTAGAATGCGCTTGTGGAAGCAAAGCGAAACCGGAAAGTCAATCTTTAAATATTATGAAGGTACCAAAAATTCAGGGAAATCAGGCTTAACTGCCTGGACTTGTAATTTTTGGCCTAGAAAGTATAGCTTGAAATATCAAAAATCGCCGAAACACTGTATATTCCATATCGGCAGTCAAATACTGAGCCTATACTGATCAAACCGGCTACAAGGAGTGTTCTATCAACTGAGGTTTATGGGCGTTTTCGCGTATTACACGCCACTTATTCCACTTACTGGAACGAGGCTAATGACTACTCATGCGAAGCTTCCCTTGATCAGACCAAGATTTTGCCTCCCTTCCCAATGAATTTCTAACTGCATCCTCTTTTGATTGAATTATAGCAGTCTAAGCCGCGGTACTTCCTTACGGACTACACTGCACCATGAAGTTTCCCAGAGGTCAACGCCAAGCCCTCGCGGGCTCCGAGGATCGCCAATGTTAAATAACACGAGCCCAAGATCAGACTCAAGTCTTTTGACGACGGGGGTCACTACGGGAATGAATATCCAGGGTACAGTACCCATGATTCAAGTGGAACAAGTTTAATTTTCACGACTGATTGAAAAAAAAAAATCCGGGTTTTAGGTTGAAAATTTCGAACGAACTTCTCTTATAATTCTACCTGTAGCAACGGAGGCTATATTACATCCCACCTGTGCGCCAGGCCCCATAACTTAATCAAACCAAAATTCAATTATTGCAAGGTAGTCACTCTGAGTTTTAGTCCCAGCTACCCAACTCCTCTTATTTAGGGCTCTATGCTCCCGCTAGTTCTACGGTTCTAGAGTACAAAATGAATTTATCAAAATTAGGGTAAATAATTATTATAATTATGGTGAAAAAAATAAAATCACTAATTTTGAACTACTTTGATTAAGTTCAAAAATTTTTTAATGTTTGTGGCAGATCGAGAGAAACTGACGATTTATTGCTTTTTTAAAACGTTTTCAATGAGTCTGCCTCATGACTGACCTGTTTCTGCCAGTCGCTAACAAACTGAGAGCCAATCGATTTCCAGCATTAGACTATTATTATTATAAGTTGAAAAGGAAGATTTGTCGCCTTAAGGAAAAAGGCCTCCCATACTTTCACACAGAAAATTTTTGAGCTTCTTCCGCAGGACGTCTTGAGAGTTGAGATTCTTTAAAAGTTTTTTCCGAAGGCACTAATTCCATCTTAGACATTCTGAAGTTCAAAGCAGTTTTAACAATAAATTATTCACTAATTACAATTGTTTCTCTTATCTTCTGACTAATTTGACCCTAAATCAGCGATTTTATGAGCAAATGGAGAAAACTCTAATCAGTCATTGAAGCATAAAAGAGATTTCGAAACTACTGGACGCAATTAGAAGTTTCGCTAGTATAGTAACAATTAAAACATAAATGTGAGCATGTCTTTTCCTTAATTTTTGAGCATTGAATGCATCGAACAAGCGTTTCATTAATTTCTTCTTTTTTTTTGTAGAAATCCACATCACCTCTATTTTCAGACGTGGTGTGTACTTTGCGTGGGATTTGGGGATGGACAACTAGTCAGTTTCTCATAGTAGATCCTATCTTCCATGTCAAACTCTCCATCATCTGCAAACTCAAAGGAAAGTTCTTTGATGAATTTTGTAACTATGAATAGGCCAATAATTCGGAAGGCAATTTCTCCAACAAGAAGAGCAATGGCAACGTAGTGGTGCTCAATGGATCCAAAAACTAGAACTGCAATTAATTGAATGAGGACGAGGAGAACGAGGAAAAATGTCGTCAGCAACCAAATTTTGCAGTTTCGAATAGTTTTTCGACCGTCACGCTAAAAATCAAGAAACTCCATTCAAAATAATGTGTTAGGAAAACCTTGAAAATGTTTTTTTTTTACTTCGTAAGTACCACCGAGTGTCCCACCAGCTACGAGGAGTTGAAGAATACAAACAGCAAAGAGCCCCATCCATACAAGTACCGCCAACGTCTCTCCTAGAATAACAAAAAAATCAGCTTCTTATGACAGAGCAGGAAAGAAAAGCTGGAGTAAGAAAAACAAAGAGAAAAACTTGCTTTGTTTTCTGGATAAGGCTTCCTCTGGGTTTACTGAATGGAGGTCAATTAAATCTTTCTTTTTTAAGGTCGGGGCTGGGGTCTCTGAAGGCCGTTTCGTGCTTTCATGGGCTGCTCCAGAAACAAGCGTGATAAGATGAGCAACGAGGAGGAAGGTCGAAAAGGCCTAGAATACCATTCACTAAACTTCCTTTAAACAATATACATGGCGCAGTATACTTTCTCCCTCTCAGAACTATATCAAGATACTTTCTAAATAAATTAAAAATTTGGACTAACGATATCAATGGTGACGATGATTCTTGCACTCTTCCTGTACGCCATTTCGTCAACAATGGGCTCAGCCGGACCGGTAAGTGCTTTAAAAATATTGAAGTCAAATTTATCTTTAGCCCCAGGACCACCACTACCAGGACCGTGTCTTCCATGTGAATGGGATGCTGTAGAAGACTCCTTGGCGGGTCGATTGGCACCCAATTTAATCTGAGTTTTCGTCTGATACATCCTTACCTTGGTGGGGAGGAAGAAGTTGGAAAAATTGAAGGGAAAGAAAGAATTAGTTGGATGATTGTCAGTTGAAAGGGAATTGAAAGTGGAGAAGACAGTGTGGAGAAAGAGACGCCGAGGTAGGATAGGATAAAGCGAGAAGAGGATGGATTTCTCCTTGAAAAGTATACATGGAGAAAGTGGATGATGAGGGTTGGTTGATGCGCCCTTGTGTCCAGACTTACTGGCGCCTTCTTCCCTGTCAAATCTCAAATGAATCTCTAAAAACTTTCTCCTTTCTTTTTTGGCTCATCTTCGTTTATGCTTCCAGAGGAAGGAGAAAGCCAATCCAAGCCCCTACTTATCCCAATTCGTCAACGGAGAAAGTCCACCTTCTCAGAATATCCACCACCCCTTATCATCACAATCAACTATAACAATAACTCTTTCTCTCGGATCAGTGAAAGCCAATAGTCCAGGAATCACTACAATAAACCCATCTCCCACTATCCGCAAAAACCAATCCTACGGGAAACTTTATAAAGTTTTCGTTTTATATTCATTGGAGGATTAGGATTGGCTGAGAACTGTGGACTGGATGGGTAGTACTGTAGGGGAGCCCTTATTCTCCCAAGCCTCTCGGATCAACATTCATCTAAGAAAATAAACATTTTTACAAATTCCCAAGAATACACATTTCATTTTATTCTCATTCTTATCAAGGAGTCAGCTTCCAGGAAAACGATTTCAAACACATTTCAAGTCACACTTGGATTTATCTTTTTTGACTTTGCTCCCATAGTACATAATAAATGCTTTCTAAAGACTTTTAATCTGTTTTCTTGTCTGCTTTATCCGTGGTGCAGCGGCCGCTGCTGTGCTGTGAGATGCAGATTTCGGGATTCGTCAATGTGCAATCTTATTTTCGCTACCACCCTACTGCTCTTAACGGGTGAACCATAAAAATGGCTAGAAGTTTATCGCTCTTTAAATGCCTTGTATTTATTTTTTTCCCTTTCTAGGCTAACACCTTATTTTAGGCTAAATTTTAAGTTAGGTAGAGTTCACTTTCATTTCAGCTTAGGGACTATCCAGCGTAACTGCTCAATTTAAGCCGACGGTTTCCAAATCCGCTTTGGAGCTCTTATGAGTAAAATCTGCCGGAACAGAAATTCGTCCTGCTGTCACTCTGGGGAATTGTGATTTTTTTAAGTCCTATGGAATTCCCTCAAGTTTTCTTTTTATAGGGCTTAAGAATTGACCTCCGCCAAGGTTGGTGAACCCGTCCACCAACCTTGACCTCCGCAGCTGAGAAAAAAATTCCAATTTCCGATGGGGACGACGGTGGGATGAATTTCTGGTCCGGCGGATTTTACTCTTGAGGCGAGCGGATTCTGAGACCATCGGCTTCAATTGAGCAGTTACGCTGAATATTCCCTAAACTGAACTGAGGGTGAACCCTCCTGCCTGAAGTCTAATTTAGCCTAGAATATGGTGGTGCCCTTGTTTACGAAGAAAATAAACAGAAGCCTTTTAAACAGCGATTTACGCTTGTAGCCATTTTTAGGATTCACCCGTTATGCTTATGCTGCGCAAGGAAGGAGATCCAAAGGAAATGCGGATTTTGTGGAGGAGGAGGTGGGGGTTAGGTTTTTTGTTTGTTTACAGCAGTCATATGGTTTGTAATTGAGAACAACGTGGTTTACGGTAAAGAAGAAAAGCACACAGGACACATGACATGGTCAAGTAAGGTCAAGAGCAAGGAACAGTCAGCGTCTTTAATTTGGTACGATTAACCTCGTATTTGTATGATAAGTTCCAACATGGGAAGAACCACAGAGCCCAGTTACTATAAGTTTGACTTTATTATAGAAAACCACTGCTCAACTCAAGAACTGGACCAATGGCTGCATGTAGGATTGACCTTCGACATGACCAGTCCGCTGCCTTGATTGAGGAGACCACAAAGGCAGGTAGCCAGGTGAGGATCTATGCTCCGTCATGGGTGCAAGAAGGTCTGGATATCCTTACAAAAGAACTCGATGGTTGTCGATTTGAGGTAATTTAATTATGTCTTGCTTACAATTGACATTACCATCCATCCTTGGATATATTCTAGGTTCACGCCTTTTCTCCTGGTGAGCAAAAGAGCAAAAGGGCAAAAGTGAGCACCATCATCCAAGAATTCACGATAAGAAAAGGGGAATGTCCGCTAGATTTAATCAAATTACAAATGGTTGCGAGGTAAGATTGCTGGAATCCATATCCATTTCTTCTGTGATTATAGAGAATGAATCTTTGACAGGTGTGAAGAAAGGAATGTGACCGGGGTCATTAACAAACTTCATTATTCTCCGGCTGGGTTGAGCGATCCTCTTATTTACGCTTTAAGAGATCTCGTTCGTCAATGTATCATAGCTGGATTGGACGAGACTACACACTACGGGGGATACCCCAGCGGCCAAAGGACGGCACAGAAGGAACCAGTTTATATAATTGATTTGGCCGGCCTTCAATTTCAGCAATCATATAACACTGGAAGGCTTGTGCTACTCAAAGATAAATTACCTGTAGGACTTCTGGATGACTTCATTTTTGAGAAAGTCGTGGGGGAGAAGAGGAAATCGTTCCAAGAAGTGGAATCGCAGCAGGATAATCAACGGTACACAAAGTATTCCTGTAACAGATCCGGCCATATGAGAGACGCTTACTTCGATACGAAGGTATACCTCCTCTCCGTCCATTCCTTTTAAATCCTGAGGAATACTTTTATTTTGAAGGCATATCGAAAATTTGTTGAAAATGATGTGCTGTTGTGTGGAAAAGCGCTAGCAGAAATGGCTTCCGCATCTGCTCATTTCCTCAATTTCAAATTCCTTAAATACGGAACAGGATACTTTGCTGGAAATCTCAAAGAACACCTCGAGCCCCATGTTCTGCCTGGAGTTATTGACGGATTAGAGAGACTCTTTGAAAAAGAATTTCCGCAACCAGTCAGAGCCCTTGAATTTCCATTCTACAGAGAAGATAGTAAGACCCATAAGAGACTTGAGCATCTCAAAGAAAAATACGACCTAAGAATTCGATTTTCTCACGATGATGCTCTGAAAAATACATCAAAGGAAGAAGGACTTATAACTGCAGTCACGAACTGCGGTGACCCACATGCCGCCTTTGGAAATGGTAAGCTCGTTTAATTTCTTCGAAACAAGTTACTTTGATTGCAAAATATCCTGTACTATAGAAATGGGATTCGGAAGTGTTGATGGGGCTGTGGCTGAAAACTTAAGAAGCAAGGGAAACATCTTCTGCCCCCTGATAAATCACGCCATGCAATCAAAATTCATCAACATTTCCTAGAACTGGACTTAAGTAAAATTTATTCTCATGATACCTTCTTATATAAAGTTAAAAACAAGCTGAACATCCCAACTGAAAACTAAATATCGAAATTATGACTCTCATTTTCAGTTAATAAATAAAATTTTCCAGAGCTCTTGAGCTTTGAGCTTAATCTAGGAGCTTTAACTCGTAACTGTGACTAAGATATTATTTCTTCTGGTTCCTGGACATCGAATTCTGTGACTATCTGTACAATAGTGGTAGGATTCAACTGAATCGTTTGGTAGCGAGGGTACCCTCCTAAACCTCCACTCCCACTTGGGATTGGGGCTTCATGGATTTCAACTGCCTCGATTTCACCCTCCTCATAGTCCAACTCCTCTTTTGCAAGAACGATATCAGTCATTTCCATTGCGTGAATTTTTTCCATATGCCTGAAAGAAGATTAGGTTCAGTTATGGGATGTGGATGGACATTCAGCTTAATAAAAGATTGGAGACCAGAGGCAGCCCTTACCGTTTCAGATGATTTTTTCGATAGAAAACCTTGGAGCAAATTGAACAGCTGAATTCCGTCTCATGTGTATGTGCAGCGTTCATGTGGAGTCGGAGGTCATGTTTGTTCTTATAAGATTTGGAGCAATGATCGCATGGGATTTTCCTTGGCTGTGGTTTCGGTTCCTTCTCCACCTTTGTGATTCTCTCAGCCTCCTCCTTATCAATTTTATGAACCTTTGTCATATGTCTAGAAATGTGAAAGAGTGATTTAGAAGGATTTTCAAATCGGTGTTGGTGTAAATTTCTTACCTTTTCAGATGAGTACGCGTGTCAAAGATCCGTGGTGGCTCAGCCGGATCACAGAGTTGACAAGGAAATTGCTTGACTTTGGAATGACATGCGTTGATATGAACTTTTAGTCCTCCCTTGTGCTTGTAACTCCGATTACATGGCTCACAGCGGTATTTCCTCTCTTCCGTATGGCTTATTTGATGTGTACGAAGATTAGATATGGAGTTGAAACGGGAATCGCATTCTGGGTAGTCACAGAGGAAAGGCTTGTCCAAATCATGAGCATGTTCCACATGAGATTTCAAACCGAATTCAGTAGAAAAACCCTAAAACACAGGATGAAACGTTTTCGATTATGAAAGATTGTTCAGCTCTTTTCACAGCTCCTACCTTTCCACATTGGTCGCAGCTAAAAAGGATCTCATGAGTTGTTAGATGATGCTTGAAATTATTTTTGAGGACGGTCGCTCCACACTGATCGCAGACCACTCGAGCTACTGGCTTCCGCGGTGTTTTCGCTGTAACGACGTGCAAATTAACAAAGCTCAAATTTTTTTCTGAAATCCCTTAAGATTTCGCTTACGTTTGCTATGTCGACCTCTCGGTTTTTTCGATGAAGACCCCTCTTCTTGTTCACCTTTTTCCTGGTCTTCTGCAGATTCACCCTCTTGAGTCTCCTTCGGTATTTCTATGTTCTCATCTTCTATTTTGTGGAACTGTAGCAAATGTCTAAAAACAAAAATAATCCCTGGATGATCCGAACTGAGACGTTTTGAATTTTACCTTTTAACATGAGTTCTCGTGTAGAACTTCTTTCCACATTTAGGGCACGAGTACAATCTACGAAAAAAGGCAATTAAGCTTACCCGGTTCGTAAGTTTTACGATGAGTTTTAATTTTACCGTAGCTGCTTATGAGTAAGCATGTGTATACTAATTCCACTCTTGTGTTTATAGCGTTTTCCACAGGCTGTGCAAGCAAATCCTTTAGTACTTTGATGAACGCGCTGATGCACTGCCAGCTGTGTTCTGAACTTAAAGGCAGCCTCACATCCCGAGACTTCACACTTATGCGGGCGAACCTCTGTGTGGATCTTAGAATGATAGTTTCTTTTGAATTCTGTTGGGAACCCCTAAAAAACAAAATTCAATGCTTACAAAATTAATCAGAGCCTCGCACTTCAAAACGTCAGTAGCTGGCTTTACCTTGCCGCAGAATGTGCACTGATACTTTTGTTTATGAGCAAAGTGTACTCGAAGGCGATGGGCCCGAAGATTCCTCCGATTCGACAATGTCTTCCCACACTGGTCACACATGTTCTTGTCCTCTGGCCCAGGATCGCTTGTAATTGGCTCCTCCTGTGGTGTCCAGCATTCGTTCCCATCCACCTGTACCTTTAGTTTTCTTCCGGCTATTGCAGAATATTTTGGGGTTCGTTTTATTTGTCTACCGGAACGAGTTACAAAAATCTCTTCGATTTCTTCAAAATTAGCTGTTGAGAAAATCATTTGGAGTTATAGATATGCATGACACAGCGGATTCTGAAGCAACAAAAAGATTACTTACGTTCCGTACTAAGAACTTCGTCGCCATCATTTTCCAGAAGAAACATAGCCTCCTCTGAGTTTTCTAGCTCAAATTCTTCTTCGTGTACTTCACTATCTATTTATACAAACATTACTTAGCAACGCTGACTTAGTAAGCCGATCCTTGAGGTTTACCAGGTTCAACTTTAATAGGAGAGTCTGAAGGGTCCTGAAGCTTCCTTTTGACATTTCTCCGAGGGGTATGAGCGTTAGCACGGCGTTTTATGGGGGAGGTTAAGGTTGAGGAGGTTCCAAGCCCTGACCTCAGGCGCATCATGTTCTTATCAAGGAGACTAACGAGTTTCTCGCCACTTACAATTGCGTCCCTACCTGTGTTAGGAAAAAATGCCAGTGTCAACGACAAAAGGATATTAAAAGAGTACTTACTAATGTTTAAATATACCAAACTTGTCTGTAATAACGGTTTCTAGAATGAAGATCCTTCGGGTCATACGCTCACAGTCATCTTTCAAGGCTGTTTCAAGGGCTTGAATTCTCCTTAGCATACCAGCGTCACTGTTAGCAGCTAGAAATTCAGGTTCTACGGTATCTCCCATTATCCATTGACAACCAACACCGCCCAGCTGATTAATTTGGAAGTTTATCTTTTACACTTTCGCTTTTAGAATTTTTATAAAAATTGAAGCAAAAACCAAATGAAATTTTATGCTGTTTATCCTTTCCCGCAGTTTTTTGGCTTGCTTTCGGGAAGCCAGCCTAAAACATCTTGCAGAAATAAAAATATACCAAAATAATTATTCTTCTAATGTTCGATGGGTTTTTATTCACTTTCACTTCGGTTTGACTCGTAAAATATATTATGTTCGTATATAATTATTCGTAAAATATATAATTTTTTTATTTAGGGTGAGTGGAGTAAAGTTAG